>BQNB010037717.1:0-49256 GCA_026074375.1 Tanacetum coccineum | reverse complement strand
ATCAAATAACCTATTAAGATTATTAATTTAAGATTATTAATCCGCTTTGAAAGAGTTCCTGTGCTTTTTAAGTATCGAGTGATTTATGCGGTGACCAGTCAGTTCCTACACCAGGTAAAGAGGTAGTGATCCTCCCTAGTACCCATTGGATCCCATCATGACAAGGTAATCTATTAATGGGGCAAGCTAGGTCCAAACCAATCGTACTACCAAAACCTAGGGTTACACGATAGTCAAGGAATATCTAATAAAAACCATAATTCAACAGGAAACAATCATAACAAAAGTAAATTCATAACTAGGCTAGCACTTTAAGTGCTTAGCCGCTCATGGTAACGGAAACACAGTAAGAGATAGAAGAAATCATATATTGAAAACTCATAATTCTTACAGGATTCGTAATTTGAATGATTAAATACAAAAAGTAAGTAAAGTGTGATTTCCTTTGGACTCCAGGTAGAATTCTTTGAAGGTTGGAAGCCTTTGTCGCATCTCCAATTGGCTGTGGAGGAAGTGATGTCGAAATAGCTTGAATGAGGCCTCTATTTATAGATATCGAACCTGTTACGGCGTAACCAATAAAGGTGTTACGCCGTAACCAACTTACACGGCATTCCATAATTAAGCAGTTGTTACGGCGTAACCAGATATGGTGTTACGCCGTAACCTTCATATAACTTCCATATGTACGTGATCTTCATTCCATATTTGTGGATCTTCATGGTTACGGCGTAACTGGATAAGGTGTTACGCCGTAACTATAACTTTGACGAGATTTCCTTCCAAATATAGGGTTACGGCATAACTAGATATAGTGTTACGCCGTAAAGTCTTCCTTGATCTTCATACTTGCTTAATTTAAGTTACGGCGTAACCATTTTTGGTGTTACGCCGTAACATTCTTTTGAATTTACACTTTAAGTCCTTTTTTCCTTGTTTCTTGTCACTTTCCTACATTTCACCTGAAAACTACAAAAATAGAAAATATCACATTTTCGAGTATTAGTGAGACATTTGCAGGTATTTTAGGGAGTCTTTTGCCACCAAAAAGTATTAAATATTTGATGTTATCAAATATCCCCCCACTTGACTTTTGCTTGCCCTCAAGTAGAACCTGTTAAAACATTTCATAAAAAGATTTCTCGAGAATAACTTCAAAAAATGAATTTATAAAACTCTTATGCTAGAAAACATCAAAGCCGAACACCTCACAAAAAGGGGATAAAAAGTCACTCAGCTCTCCACTAGTCTAAGTGTTTCATTTTTGGGGTGATCGCTCAATTGCACAATTATAGCATGTATTCTATCATAATCTTGGAAAATACACAAATCTGTACCAGTTAGAATTAGGGTCTAAATAATTCTCAAAGGCAACAAGGGTATTATGGTTTAAAGGGTGATTAAGGGTTAGGATAGACATGTGATACACATTTAATGGTTGATAATTTAAAAATACAAAACAAATAGTCTAAAGTAATCTAAGGTTGTCATAACTGGCTACTGTCCATCCATGGGTCCAAAAGTCAAAGTCTAAAAATCTGATCTTCAATAATGGGCTACTAGCTCCATTCTTCATAAGTATTGGTATCACTTGGTGTAATAATGGGCTACTAGCTCTATTTTTTTATTTTTTATTTTGCACCATCTTTACATTTTTAGCACATGGGTGGCCTTTTTGTTGCACCCTCTTTTCTTCATGGTAAATATGCAAATGCTACAGGGGTTTATATCTTTAATTATTGTCCCTGCAACATTTGATATTACACGTACATCCCCCTACTTGAGATAAACAATGTCAAAAGTGGTGATACATGGGGGTCTTTATAGATCATAACTGATTGGTCTTCTACGAAAATGTATAATTCTCATTCCCATTCCCCTGAACCATGGACTTAAGTAGCCAGAGATTTTAACACAAATAAAATAAAGACTACATGGTAGGCTAAGGTGAAATGGTGTAACGAGACATTTAGATTTATGATGAAAACATAGATTGGCTCAACATGGGTGATCTAGGGGTATCTTGCACTAATAATGAGTGCAACAGAAGGGTTTATCACGGGAGGTCGACAAGTCAGTGTAACAAGTCGATAAACGCACACATATAGGCTATTTGGGTGATTTCCTAAGTGTTGCCTTCTTGAACTATCTATTCCTGCTAATCAATTAAGTCTCGAAATGATGTACATGCCAAGTTCTAAAGTCTACAATACTACCGGCACACTCAATATTTTGGTGGATTTTTAAGTAATATGATAGAAACGGAATATTAGGCTTAAATCTCACCGAATAGTAATAAAGTGTAATGTGCATTTGGCAAATATTAATTCTAGTTATTTAAGAAAAATTTGTCAAAATTTTTAAAATTGGCATAATTTTCAAAAAAAACTAGAAAATCGAAGGCAAAACATACGTCAAGTATTAATTCTACTCCCACCCTCCCACTTGATTTGTACAATGTCCCTATTGTATATTAAGGAAATGAAAATAATAAAAGAGTAGAATTAAGACAAGAAACTCCTTGAGCATTGCTTCAAGATTTGAAATTAGGCGAAAATCTAGTAGATTATCTCCGTCTCCCACAAGCTTTTTATCCCGTGTGATCACAGAAACAAACCAAAGCATAAAACCGTTCTACAAGAATTATGAAGTGTACAAGAAATACAAACCTAACTCACTTTCGTAGGAATCACGGTTGCATTTAGCATATGCAACAAGCCTTTTAAACCACTTGGTGGCCCAAGTGGACGAGTTTAGTCTCGTGAGGGCTTCCAGAGAACATACCCACAAAGTCCATTTACGTATACAAGGTTTAGACATGTTTAAAACTTAAATTTTTAAGATTTCAGAAGGAGGTTACGGCGTAACCATAATGGTTACGTCGTAATCAAATGGTAAAATTTTTAAGTTTTTAAGGTGTTACGGCGTAACCTTGAAATGGGTTACGTCGTAACTGTAGTGGTTACGGCGTAACTGTAGTGGTTACGGCGTAACTGCTGCAAATTCAGCAAGGTTACCAAATGAATATGAGTCGAGCCGGTCTCGAGAATTGCCTCTTAGCTTCTGGATTCTGCAAAACAAAGTAAGAAACATGCAAACCAACTAATGCAAAAAGAAATTCATTAAATAAAAGACGGGTTGTCTCCCGACAAGCACTTTTGTTTATTAACGAGTCTTTAAGTTAGACTCATGCTCCTTCTACGTTGTGACAAATTATATTGTTTCGTTAATCTCGTTTATCTCATTCCCATGATACTTCTTTACCCTGTGTCCGTTTACCTTGAACCGAACTCTGTTTTTATCTAACACCTCGACTATTCCATACGGATAAACTTTGCTTACCGTATATGGTCCATACCATCTAGTTCTAAGTTTCCCAGGAAAAAAATTTAATCTTGAATTAAAGACTAGTACCTCCTCCCCTTCTTGAAACTCCTTATCCATAATTTTAGAATCATGCCAACGATTAGTCCTTTCTTTATATGCTCATGAATGCTCATAAGCATCACTTCAAAATTCATCAAGTTGATTTAATTGAAGGAATCTATGTTTTCCTGCATCATCTAAGTCAAAATTTGCGTTTTTTAAGGCCCAATATGCCCTGTGTTCAAGTTCGATTGGTAAGTGACATGCTTTTCCATAAACAATCCTGAATGGTGTACTACCGATAGGTGTTTTATAAGCTGTCCTGAATGCCCATAGTGCATCATCCAGTTTATCTGCCTATCCTTTTCTGTTTTCGTTAACTGTTCTTTTCAGGATCCGCTTAATGGCTCTATTAGTATTCTCTATTTGTCCACTGGTTTAGGGATGATATGGAGTAGCAAGTCTATGTGTTACTCCATATTTCTTAAGTGTTTTTTCAAGGAGGGAATTGCAAAAATGTGTCCCACAATCACTAATTAGAGCCTTCGGAACTCCAAATCTAGAAAATATTTTTTTAGAAATCTTACTACGACACGTGCATCATTAGTAGGTAGGGCTTTGGCCTCGACCCATTTTGAAACGTAATCGACAGCTACAAGAATATATTTGTTTTTTCTTGAGGAGGGAAAGGTATTGCCCGAGCTATATATACGCATGACCATGATTTACATGACTTACCACCTAGTCATGGAGGTGAAACCCTAATGGGTTATGTTTTTATAGTAGGAAGTTTAAAAACAAAGTGGCAATTTTAATATAGTTTAGGGTTAAAATTATAAATATTACTAGAGGGGCTGGAAAGGTAATCTTTTGTAAATTATTGGTTCGGGACTCATTTACGATAGTTAGCGAGTGATTTGAAACACGAAAGTTGCGCCGTTGCGTTTAAAATAGGTTTTCCCACGAAAATGAGTATTTACTCGACTATTATTTTATAAATGTTTTTAAGAAATATATTTAAAATGTTTATTATATATTTTGTGTAGTCACCGGGTGTCAAGGGTAAGCTTTGTCCGTAAAAATGAAACTTTAATTTGAACATTCGCGTTTTTAAATAAATGCTTTTGAATACAATATTAAATAATTTATTAAATATTTTTATTTAATAAAAGTGATAATTAAATATAAATTTAATTATTTTTGTGTCGGTGCGCGTTGTGTGTGGTTTTTAAAATTTTGCGAGGGTATTTTAGTCATTTGCTGCTTGGTTTCAAGTCTCGCGTAAAACTGAAAAGTCGTTCGAAAAGTCGTTTTATGTCAAACGATAGTATTCCCCATAATTAATAACTCATTTTGGCAGGTCGTTTTTGATAAGTCAACTTAGGAATAACATATATCTTCTCGTTTTCGAGTCAAAATAAGTTTGAAAAATAAATTTGTAAATGAGAGATAATAATAATAATAATAATGATTTATTATTTAAATACGTTTCAAAAAATTGTCAGTTACGCGGTAATCATTTTTATGTGACAGTAAAAGGTCAAAATGTCAAAAAAGTCAAGTCGGACCCAAAAAGTCAAAGGGTAAAATAGTAATTGAAAGTTCTGAAAATTGTCGGGTGTGACATCAAATGTTAGAATGACTATCAGGAAATGAATACTATTGCTTTCTAGATGGATTCTCTGGATATTTCCAAATTCCTTTAGCACCAAAAGACCAGGAAAAGACCACCTTTACTTGCCCATATGGCACGTTTGCCTACAGAAGGATGCCTTTCGGGTTATGTAACGCTCCTGCCACATTTCAGCGATGTATGACAGCAATCTTCCATAACATGTGTAAAGATTTTATGGAAATATTCATGGATGACTTCTCCGTGTTCGGAAATTCTTTCGGAACTTGTCTTAATAATTTATCAAAAATGTTGTCTAGATGTGAAGAAACGAACCTAGTTCTCAATTGGGAAAAATGCCATTTTATGGTAAAAGAAGAAATTGTTTTAGGGCATAAAATATCAAAAGCAGTAATAGAAGTTGATAAAGCTAAAGTTGATGTGATCGCTAGTTTACCTTACCCAACCAACGTCAAAGGTATACGAAGCTTTTTAGGACATGCCGAGCTCTATAGAAGGTTCATTACGGATTTTTCTAAAATTTCCCGACCTATGACTCAGTTGTTGATGAAAGACGCCAAATTTGACTTTTTAGACGAATGCATAAAATCATTTGACATATTTCAGGATAAACTTATCACCGCTCCAGTGATCATTGCCCCTAATTGGGATTTAGATTTTGAGTTAATGTATGACGCCAGTGACTATGCCGTTGGAGCTGTTCTAGGACAACGGATTGAGAAAAAATTCCGCTAAATTTATTATGCAAGTAAAACTATGAACAATGCTCAAGAACATTATACCACTACTGAAAATGAACTATTAGCAGTAGTATACGTATTCAAAAAATTTAGGTCCTATTTAATAATGTCTAAAACGGTGGTTTACACTGATCATTCAGCCCTCAAATATCTCTTTACCAAACAAGATGCTAAACCTAGACTAATAAGGTGGGTCTTACTTCTTCAGGAATTAACTATCGAAATTAAGGATAAAAAGGGGACTGAAAACCTAGTTGCTGACCATCTCTCTAGACTTGAAAATCCTGATTTGGAGGAATTAAACAAAGATACCATACAAGATAATTTTCCTGACGAACACCTCATGGTTATTAAACTAAAGAATACTGAAACCGACCTATGGTACGCAGATTATGCGAATTTCCTCGTCTCTAAGATCGTTCCTCAGCATCTGACTTATTATTTAAGAAAAAAAAAATTCTTGAACGATGTACGGAAATATATATGGGACGACCCATACCTCTTCAAATCATGTCCTGATGGAATTATAAGAAGGTGTGTTTTCGGTAGAGAATTACACGAAATCCTGAAACATTACCACAAGGGACCTACAGGAGGTCATTACGGGGCAGATATTACAGCACGAAAGATCTTTGAGTCTGGATTCTATTGGCCAACCATTTTTAAGGATGCGGCAAAATATGTTAAAGGGTGTGATGCTTGTCAACGGGCAGGAAATATTTCCTCACGGAACCAAATGCCCTTAACCAACATTCTTGTCAGTGAGGTCTTTGACATCTGGGGGATTGATTTCATGGGACCTTTTCCCTCCTCTAGAAAAAACAAATATATTCTTGTAGCCGTCGATTATGTTTCAAAATGGGTCGAGGCCGAAGCCCTACCTACTAATGATGCACGTGTCGTAGTAAGATTTCTAAAAAAATTATTCTCTAGATTTTGAGTTCTGAATGCTCTAATTAATTATCGTGGAACACATTTTTGCAACTCTCTTCTCGAAAAGATACTTAAGAAATATGGATACACACATCTACTTGCTACACCCATATCCATCCCCGAAACGAGTGGACCAACAGAGAATACAAATAGAGCCATTAAGCGAATCCTGTAAAGAACGGTTAACGGAAACAGAAAGGAATGGGCAGATAAACTGGATGATGCACTGTGGGCATTCAGGACAACTTATAAAATACCTATCGGTAGTACACCATTCAGGATTGTTTACGAAAAGGCATGCCACTTACCAATCGAACTCGAACACAAGGCATATTGGGCCCTAAAGAACATAAATCTGGACTTGGATGTTGCAGGAAAACATAGATTCCTTCAATTAAATCAACTTGATGAATTTCGGACCGAAGCATACGAGCATTCACGAGCATCTAAAGAAAGGACTAAACGTTGGCATGATCCTAAAATTATGGATAAGGAGTTTCAAGAAGGGGAAGAGGTATTAGTCTTCAGTTCAAGATTAAAACATTTTTTGGGGAAACTTAGAACCAGATGGTATGGACCATATACGGTAAGCAAATTTTATCCGTATGGAACGGTCAAAGTATTAGGGAAAAACGGAGTTCGATTTAAGGTAAATAGACACAGATTAAATAAGTACCATGGACACGAGATAGACGAGATTAACTAAACATATTACTTTGCAAACGTAAAGTGGGCATGAGTCTAACTTAAAGACTCATTAATAAACAAAAGTGCTTGTCTGGAGACAATTCGTCCTTCATTTAATGAAATTTCTATTTGCATTAGTTGGTTTGCATGTTTCTTACTTTGTTTTGCAGAATTCAGCAGCTAGGAGGCAATTATCGAGACCTGCTCGACTCATAATCATGTGGTAACTTAAATGACTTTGTGGGTATGTGCTTTGGAAAAGCCCTCACGTAGACTAACTCGTCTACCTTGGGCACACAAAAGTGTGTTTAAAAGGCTTAGCTGCATATGCTAAATGCAACCGGTGATTTCAACGAAAGATGATTTAGTTTTGTATTTCCTGTACACTTCACTAATTCATGTAAAACGATTTTATGATTTTGGTTTTTTTTTGTGACACAGGGGATAAAGAGTTGGCTGGAAAGACGGTGGATAATCTAAAAGATTTTTTGCCAAATTATCAAATCTCGAAGCAATGTCTCAGGGAGTAATCTTTTCCTTATTCTACTCTTCCTCTTTATATCATTTTCCTTAATGTACAATATGGGACATATGTACAAATCAATGTATTGTGGGATGGGATTAGATATTAATATTAGAGACGTTGATTTGCCTTTGATTTTCTAGTTTTCTTTGAAAATTATGCCAATTTTAAAATTTTTGACAATCATTTCTAAATAACTAAAAATTAAATCTATTGCCGAATGCACATTAACCCTTTATTATTACTTGGTGAGACTTAATCCAAATATTCCTTTTCCATCATATTATACAAAAACCCCCACCAAAATATATGAAGTGTGCCTGTTAGTATTTAGACTTATAAGCATCGTCATGTACTTCATATTCGAGACCTAATTGAATAGCAGGAAAAGATAGTTCAAGAAGGCGACACTTAGAAATCACCCAAAAGCTATATGTAATTTTATCACTTTTTACTCTGACTTGTCGACCTCCACCGGTGATAAAGCCATTTGTTTGCTCGACATTATTAGAGCAAGAAACACCCTAGATCACTCCTTGTTAAACCAATCCATGTATTTCACCCAATGTTATATGTATCGTTACACCATTTCGCCTTAACCTACCCTGTAGTCTATAGTTATCTTTGTGTTGAAATTTCTGGCTACTTAAGTCCATGGTTCAGGGGAATGGGAACGAAAATTTTATGCATTCGTGGAAGACCAATCAGTTATGATCTACAAAGACCCTCCTATATCATCACTTTCAACATTGTTCATCTCAAGTAGGGGGATGTGTATATAATATCAAATGCTGCAGGGGCAATAATAAAAGATATAAACTCCTGTAGCATTTGCATGAAGAAAATGAAGAAACGAAGGTGCAACAAAAAACCACCCATGTGCTAAAAAATTGTAAAGATGGTGCAAATTAAGTCATCTAAATAATTATGAAGAATGGAGCTAGTAGCCCATTATTGCACCAAGCCATCTCAATAATTGTGAAGAATGGAGCTAGTAGCCCAATAAAAGAAGATTCAGATTTTTCAGAACTCAACTCATTGGACCTATGGATGTAAAATAGCTATTTATGAACAACTTTTAGATTACTTTAGACTATTTGTTTAACAACATCACTAGCAACAGGAACTTTGATGTTTCTTACTATTATGTGTTTTGGTCTAGGACCCAAAATAGATTTTTGAAAAGACATACTTTTCTCAGACCCAGGCGTACCAACTGGTGGTGGTCCCTTAATTGCTTTGGGGGCCGGCCTGAACATTTTGGGGGCCGCTCATAGTTATGAGACCTCCATCAGAGGACGCCTTTTTCTGAGCTTTCAAAAATTTTATTTTTTTAGATTCCACTAGATATGCATCAAATGAATAAAACCCTAAACCTAATTTTTCTCCAGAGGGTTTATTGATTACTTAAATTTCAATTAGAACAATGTGTTTAATCTTTCAATTTAGTTAATCAAAGATAGCTTCCACTTTTAGTTTTCATACTCAATTTTACGGGCATATTGACATTATGTACATCGAGATCAACTCCTTGTTTTTCACAGAAGTTTTTGACAATTTTTTTTCTTTTAAATTCTATAAGCTCCTTTCTAATCTATTTCTAGTGGCTTTGATCTTTTGTTTTTAGTGATTATCTTAAACTCATTTTGCGTAGTATTATCATATTCATTATCTAAAACTAAATCATCTACTGATGAGTTTTCATCACTAAAGTAAGAAGATTCGGAACATACCTCATTTGGTGCTTAAGCTACTAGGCATGCTTCTCCTTTTGATCTATCATCATCTTCCTTCACCGCTTATCGCTCTACAATGACCTCCAACGAATGCTCTAAGGTTTTTTGTATCTCGGTAGGCTTAGACATTATCCAATAAGATGATTTGGATCTCCGCTATCTGAAACACTTCCTTTTACTCTTGCCTATTATTTTGTCGTCTCAACTTCTTTGAAAAGCCTTTTAATCTTTCTTGGTGTCCTAAACAAATTCTTCATCTTCTTTTGAAGAACTTATTGAAGTCTCTTACCGCCATGTCGTATTCTTCGTCTTCACTTCCGGAAGTCGAACACTCCTCATCACTAGATTCCTTTTTAGCCTTTAAAGATAGAGATCTCCTTTCTCCTTTAGGTTTAACTATTTCGGAATCTTTCTTGATGATCATCGCATGGACTTTGAGGTTTCCAATGAGCTCATCAAGAGATAGTGATGTTAAGTTTTTGACTCTTCAATCTCCGTGACCTTTGCTCTCCATTTAGGATGTAGATCCCTAAGAAACTTTCTAACATAGTTCTTGCTAGAATAACCTTTATCAAGAACTTTTAGACTAGTAATAATAGTATTAAATCTAGCAAAAGCACTATCTATAGATTCGTCTTCGTAAATGAATGAATTGCTTCCTCATAGTTGAACTAAAAAGGTCGATCTTTATTATCTTTGACTTGATTATTAACCTGATGGGTGATAACAAATTTTTTCCAAATATCTTGTCGTACATTACACATGACAATTCTTTCATATCTTTTCATGGAAAAGCACTTGATAATAACCATTTTTGGTCATCAATTATTTTTCGCAAAGCGCTTTTTTTTAAGGCATCTGTTTGTTTATCAAAAGGGACAACCTCATCAAGTTCGTTTTTCGGATTTTTGAATAATTGTTTAAAATCACCGTTGTAATAACATACCAAAGATCAGATCTTTGCTTTAACATATGCTCTCGAATCTAATTTTTCCCAATAAATAAAACTATCAACTTCAAAATGTGGTGGTCCTTGCAAGGATTGCCACTCTAGATATTTGTCGGCATCCCATAGATCGATCCAATCTTTAAATACAATAATTTAAAAAATTTGAGAGACTTAGCTTTTTGATACCAATTGTGGAAACAAGAAGGGTGTTGAATATTTACAAGTTCGTTTTAACTTTTTTAAAATTTTTTTTCAAAATAATTAGATTCGCGTTGTATGTAATAATCATCACTAATATAACCAAAACAATAGTAACAATCTAAACTAAAACTAAAAAACAAAGATAATAATAATAATGAATAGATAAGGAACAAAGAACAATCAAACCACGACACAAAAATTTTAAAGTGGTTCGCTAAACTAAGCAACCTCTTCCGCCCTACTCCAATTCCTCAAGTATCCTACCCAGATATTTCACTAAGTCAACAAGCTCCCATTAGGCGAGAAACAGTTTACACGTCGCTTAAGTTGTTTTCTGACACTAAGCTAAATGTCGAGTCCTAATCTTAGCTAGAACCAATCTACCACTTCACAAGATATACACAATCACAAGATCTACACTATCGGATTTACACACAATCCGAATCACACTAATACACAAATTAATTACAATAAAGATTTGGTACTTAAAAGAAGAGAGGAAATATCACTAAATAACACTTCGTTTCTTGACGAATACGAATGTTCTTCTCTTGCACTTGATAGAAGAATGAGAGAGATGAGATGAGATTAGATCACTTGAAACAAGATCTAAGGATGTTAGTGATCAAGATATTTTTGAGAGAGAAAGAAGGTTTTTAGAGAGAGAAAGTTATCAAAAAAATTCGTGCAAAAAGGTCTGTTTTTCTGTCAGTAATAGTGCAATATTTATAGCCAGGAGTTCCAACGGTCACCTGGGGGCGGTCCCGGCGGTCTCAGATATATCTGGGGGCCCGGCCAAAAAAACCCCCTAAAAAAAAAAATGGGGCCTGCCTAGTAACTAACTCTCTTGTTTTTGCTTTTTTTTTTTTTTTTTCTTATTTTTATATTTTTTATTTTTGATGAAGGTTGTATCTGAATGTGAACCTTCCATTTTGGAGGAAAATTTGAATTTCCAAATTTACGTTTTAAATAAAAAATTTCTTTTAATTAGAAACATTTTTTATATTTAATTTTAGTGAAAATACTTTTGAGAATAAAAAAGATGGTTAAGAGAAAAATATTTTCTTGATCACTAATCATGCTTAATGATTTTGTTTGTCCATACCTTAAGTGATCACTAATCTTAGAAATGGAATTTTACGATTAATAATTCGTAAATGTTTATTTTTATCGTAAATGTTTTTACATTTTGTTATTATCAAAACATTGAGAGGTCGAAAAATATAAATAACGTTTTTAGACATTATTTGTATTAACAAGGAGGATAATATGTACATCCAACGATCAGCCGGCGTCACATCTTATAATTGACCGGGAATCATCACGAAACATCACCCTGTCAATATGGCCCCAAGGCATAGATCCAAGTCGCTCTCCCGATCTATCAAGAAGAACTTCTTCTTCCAATCCTTTAGACTTGAGTAATCTCCTTAAAACACTTCTTAGAACGTCCTCCAGTTTTGTTCTCAAACGAAAATCAATGACCTTGCTTACATATCTTGTTAAACACTTGAAATAAGGAAACACTCACATTGATATCCAAGCTCCAACAACGAACCTCAAACATGATTACTCTATTTACACCCATCGGCACTAACTAAAAAACATGTACCGAAAATGTTTGATTACGGCAGGGAAAAAAGTTGATAGATGAATTCGCAAGCCCCCTTGCTCGAGCTGTTCAATATATATCCCAATAACATTCGGCGGGAGATTATCCATAGTCAGCTCTGGTGACGGAAGACGAGGATGCAGGTCTGTTGGGATGCAATATTCCAAAATAGCCAACTTTCAATTCGTTAGTGTGAGAGTAGAAAGAGTGGATAAGCATGTCGAATTTCGAAATCATCCAACAACTTTTGAACTTTTCCGGAGCCATTTCCTTATGTCATTCCCGGACATAATTAAAAGAACACTAAAAGATGAAGTACAAACAAACACAAAAAGGAGATCGAGACGCACCTTAAAATAGTCGAGCGAACTTAGAGTTACGAAAATAATCAGAGCAGATGTAGGAATAGGATGTGTATGAAAAGAAATGATCCCATAGTGAGAAGGTGTAACATATAAACTGAGACCCTCGAGAATAGGAAACTTAAATTCGTACTATGTAAAGGGCACGAGTTGTAATCCAAACCATTCATTCTTATAGTGCCCTACATGTGGCAACATCGTGGTAAGGATGGGTATATAAAACGTGGTACTAACCCCTTAAACGGCGTGAGAAATCCCATGGGCCACCAACGGAGAAAGCCCAAACTTAGCCCAAGGGATAACAAGCGAGCCCACAACGGTAAGTTGCAAAATAACTATTGAAAATTCGAGGTATGTTCCCTTCCTTCGACCAATCATTCTTTTTTTTGAGTGTTTGTCATAAAAGAGTTTGTTAACAAACAAATACTAGGGGCATGTTCAGTATGTACCGGACACCTTGTGCCTGTACGACACTCAAAACCTAAGCCCAGATAAAGACAAAAGTACACTCATGAAACGACACTGATAAGTCCTAAATCTTGCAGGTATTGACCTTTACCCCCCCAAAGGTTAAGATCTACTCTCTCCGACTGACCACACTCCAAGCATACTCGAAAGCATTGAGACTGACAAGGCCCACCTGACAGTCCTCGAGTCAGATGATCAGGTCAATGAATACGACGTCTCAACGGACATCTTAAGGTAGTAATAAATACCCCAAAGACTTTCCTTACATTCTCAATTAATTCCTGGCAACCGTAGCTTTTACTCATTTATTTCACACATGTCATCCCGTTTACTCTCACGCCGGAGCTTGGTCTCGGGGTCAAGCCTAGGGCGAGGCTAACACCTGTTTCATTCTGTGCGTAGGAACAAGGAAGAGATCTTTCATACTTGAAGAATCATAAGTCTGCAGCGGTTGATAAGACTACCCCTGTGTCCAGAAGCCAGTGAGCAAGATTTTACTTCAATACCATAAGTAAAAAATTAGGAAATAATGCCATATGGTAACTTTTCATGCTCACAAAACGCGCATGACCGTTTTGTTGTAAAAGCACTCAACCCTTTTTTCTATATAAACTCGCAAATTCATCAAATATACCATCGTCAAACCCTAACACTTTTCTCATCACCTTCAATTTTCATTCCTTCATCCCAAGTTTTAACAGTAAATTTGCAATATGATGAACACGAAAGATTCTTATAGAGGAAGAAAAGGAAGCCTTACGATAAACAAAAATGTATTATGAAGCGAAAATAATAAACTAAGAAGATAATGGTGATCACGCTCCCTTGGATTAGACGTTCAGTGGTTTGGTAAGGCTAGTTATGGTTCTGTTTTTGTGCTAATGGAAGGGCCAATCTAAATATAGATTGTATCCGTCCATTAGGCTGTTAAATCTGCAGAGGTTTCTGTTTCGGGTGCTATTCAGAAGGAGAAAGAGGTTATGGATAACATTTGCGGGTCTGCATATGTGATCAAGTGTTTTGGGGAGGAGATTACTCTTGAGAATAATCAGATGGTTTATAATTTGTTATTTGAGTTTGCTTCTGGTGGAACCCTAGCTGATGTTATTGAGATGTCTCACGGTAACGGATTGTTGGAAGTTGATTTAAGCTTTAATCTCAGATCAATTCTAAAAGGGTTAAGTCACGTTCATAAACGAGGGTATGTTCATTGTGATTTAAAACCTGAGAATATACTGATTATGCCTAATAAGAATAGTGATGGTTTTATTGCTAAAGTTGGTGATTTAGGATTAGCGAAAAGGGTGAAGCAGGTTAAGAAGAAGGATCCGGGTCGTTATTGGAGGGGTAACCCGTTGTATTTCTCACCAGAAGCTGTGATTAGCGGTGTTCAAAAACCCCGCTGATATTTGGGCGTTTGGTGTATTGGTTTTGATATGTTGACTGTAAACAACTTTGGCATGAATAAAAAGATTGGATTAAAAATGAGGTTTGATACCGTGTTGGTATGATAATGAAAATAAAGTTTTTGTCATTAGTTTACTAGTATGTATCGAATGAAGGGAAGAGTTTCTTAAAGGTTGTTGTGTAAGCAGGTTGTGCGTAGATTATCTGCTGATAGATTGTTAGATTCATTCATTTTTAAAACGTGTTAGTTTATGAGATGTCAATGAGGCTTAAGATTCCAAGGCGCATTTTGGAAATAAATGCATACCTCTTATTCATCGTTCTCAGATATGGACGATGATGTGAGTGTTATGAAGTGGTGATGATGAAGGTAGTGACGATGAAGGTAACGATGATGAGTTGTGGATGTCTACTGATAGATCGAGTTATGCTTTCTCTCCTTGGTTAGATAGGGCCACAGATGCAAGATTAAACGAAGTCAGAATCCCAGTAAGATTAGGCCTTTCCAAATGAGTTTAACGAGCAAATAGTTGATGGCGAGGTACTAAGTATCGTGTATAGTGAAAAGCGATTAATTTTAAGGCGCATATGATTGTTATTAAGGTTGTTGGTTTATAATCGATTTTTGTTATCTGAGTATTCTCTTGAAATTTGATAAAATTGTTTATAGATGCTATACATATCGTCTTGCATAATTAAAATCTTTTTGTCTCTACCAAAATTTGCAGAAGTTTAATCTTAATATCCAATAGAGTTAATGAATTGTTTGTAATGAAATGTCACAGACGATGAAATAATTGGGATGTAAACTGTCTGAAACTTTTTGCTGTACTTCATTTTTTTGAGTACTTCATTGTTTTGAGCCGTAAAAGATACAATTTGACATAAATATTAAGTTGCTTTGGTTATAGAAAATTTGACATTAACTGTTATTACATCACTAATAAAACAGTTATACCCACCCAAGTACCATACAAAAATTAATTTTAATCCGACAGATTACCCCCCCACATCAATCGAAACAGAAGATTAATGTCACTTTTCTTCTTCTAAACATAGGACCTTTTATCGTTCGGCTCTTAATCATTAGCTTCCTTAACCTAGTTTCATATAATTATGGATTTAGTAGTGCATTTCAAGGTTAATCTGTTTTTTGCTAGCTACTCCAATGCATTTATCATCACAAAAATCCTCTCACAATACCCCATTTTAGCATGTTAATCTCGCCAAAGAGATTAATTTGCATAAACCAGTTACCGTTCTTGTTTTTCCTGGTGATGCTCTAACCAAAGTATTAGGTAACGAGCCCAAATTTCAGATATTCATCAATAAGTTTATTTGAGCGAGATGTTCTAGGACAAATGAGAGCGAGATGTCCTAGGAAAAATCTAGTAGCTAGTAGAAATGTTTTACTTTAAGTGAAATTTTGAATAACTATTCTGTAAACAACGAAACATGCTGGCTGAAACATGTTGGCTGAATTTTAGAAGAAATCAAATTTTCAAGAAACAAGCGGCCACCATTTACTGAGCAAACTGTTCTATGAAACAAGTTAATTCAGTGATTCAGTATATAATTAAATGTTTATTATATCAAAGTCATTAAAACCACTGGTTTGGAGGTTTGTAGTTAAAAAAACTACAATACTTGGTAGGCCAAGTTGACTGATCAATTTAGAGTACTCATTAAAGAAGTAAATTATGAAGCTGATATTGGATGGGTGAGCCAGGCCAAGGCAGTAGTGCAACGCCAAGGCGACACGTGAAGAACCCCAGCAGCAAGCTACTATGATGGGTTCTTCCCCCATAAAATATATAAGATTAATATCGAGTGAGCCAATGGCTCACATATTAGATATTAAACTGATAAGAACAGATACTACACTTGATCTTAGCCAAAAAGGCCTAGAAATTTGTATGCTTAATCAATACTATGTTAAGTCTGCATGAATAGCCACTCCATCTTGCATGTTGCCACTTCAATGGCAATTTGGGAATGAATCTAATAAACCATAAGATATTTAACTAAAAGCCTGTTCGATTCTAAACTCGGTTGCATAAATCACATAACTCACACACCGTGCTCCTTGAATTTAGAAAGATTAGTAGTTCGATGACCTGAATTTGGAGCAACCTATGTAATTCAGAGTAATTTTTTTAAACTAACAAACAAACGATTAAACAAGTAAATTGGTTTTAATTCATCAGATATTTATATCGTTTAGCTATTGGGATTAGAACCGTTTAAAGTTAAATAACGGCTTAAGACATCTTTCATATACAATGAAAGTATGATCTTTTTCTCATCTTAGGTGGTGTTTGTTTTTTCAGAAATACCTGTTAACAGCATCTTAATCCGGAAGTCTGCTTGTATAGCCTCTGCCATCTTGCATGTTGCCATCTCTAAAGGCTATGTGAGAAGCATCTAAGTAAACAGATGATTTATTTAACTAAAGCCTTCGATTCTAAACTCGGCTGCATAAATCACATAACTCACCACCGTGCCCCTTGATTTAGAAGATTAGTATTAAGACCTGAATTTGATCAAACCGATGTTTATTTTCAAGTTTCAAGTTTTTAAACTAATGATTAAACATGTAAATTGGTTTTATTCATCTGAGTTTTATATCTTTAGCTATTGAGATGGAACCGTTTAAGTTAATTAACGGCTTAAGACATCTTTCATATACAATGAAAGTATGATCTTTTTCTCATCTTAGGTGGTGTTTGTTTTTTCAGAAATACCTCTTAACAGCATCTTAATCTGACTCATTCATCAGACGCGGTCAGACATTGTAGGTCATTAAGACTGTATTTTTTTTGTCGTGTCATTCAGATGGCAGTAAAGAACCAAACACCTATAAGAACGTTTATTTTTTTCCTGGGCCATTAAAGAGGCAGTAATAGGCATAAACCTCTTACTGGCAGCTATATGTGACGGGAGAAGGGTGCTTAGACACCTCTTAATGTCTTTGTTTTTTCTTTTCTTTGTTTATATTCTATACTTTATTTTGTATTTTTTTATTTATTTCTTGATTTTTTTTTTCTTATTTTTCACTTTTTATTTATCTTTTTTTTTTTTTTTTTTTTTTTGTATAAAAAGTATTAAATAGAAAGATTGAGATATGTTTTGTTATATAAAGAATTAAAAGATGATAATGTGTCAATTTATATTTTTGTACAAATTAAAGGGCCAGTTTTCTTACTCAACACTTAATTCTAACGTGACTCATTTAGTTAATAGTTTTAAAAGTTCAATTTAAACTCTAATATGTTTATTTTTGTCGAATAAACATGAGATTGCATGTTTTGTTTAACTTTAAATTGATTATATTATAAAATTTGTTTTTTATTTAATAAAAAATATTTTTTGTGCGAATGCAATCATTTTATATTTAAATTGTGAAAACTATTGTTTAACACATCTATACATTTTTACCAAAACAAAACAGATATGTTATCATTCAGATTTTTTTCAGACTTCTCGACCACTTATTCAGATTAAGAAGGGAATCAGATTTAGACTTTTCTACCGAATATTCAGATTCAGATGTGCGAATCAGATTCAGATTCAGAGCCTATTAATAAACAAACAACACCTAGTTAGACATGCCTTTAGTTAAGTGGCTGTGTCTATGAGTTTGTAAAGATATACACAATCAATTGAAGGTGTCCATAACATATAATTAAACAACAAAATTTGTCAATTTTTTTTACTAGTTACAAAGCTTTTCAACACAAACAATTTAGGAAATGTGAAATACTCATCTTGGTCTCGAAAGTGTCATCTTTTTAACGTTCTTCAAATTTAATCAAAAGTATAAACCTTTAAAGGGATCCATTGCACTGTCGTAGTCATTTAAAGGGCAGGAAGAGGGTGCTGTGCCCCCCTAAAATTGAGACAAGTAACCTAATTTTATGGATTAGTTTTGGATACCCGTTGCATAGGCACGGTAGATAAAATTTTTTTAATTACCTACTCTCCATCCGCCATTTCCCTTTTTTATTTCTTACCGCTAAAGTGAATATTTTTTCTCGATTCACAACACTTCGAATGTATAAAAACGGTCCGTTGTATGTGTTTGTTTGGGTTTCCCGTAGCTTTCCCGCAACACTATATTAAAATCACCGTTCTCGCATGTAAAAAGACTCTCACGGTCTCTTACCAATTAAACACTCTCTTCAAATGTATATAATTTTTACAAAACAAGTTTGTATTCAAATTAAGGGCTAAAGTTGTAAAAAATTTAAATCAAAATAAAATAAACCCACTAAAAATGTGAAAATCTAAAAATTTATAAAAATATATCAAAATGGATGTTGAATTATAGAGAACAAAATTTTAAAAAATATGATGAAATTATATGTAATAACAAAAGAGTAAACTGCAATAATCATCCCTGTGGATTGTAGTATGTGACACTAGATCAACCATGAGCCTATAAAATGGGCATTAATCACCCTGAGTGGTCAAATTTCGGCAAAAATCAACCTTATTGGGGATGAATTTTGACAAAAATTAATACAAAAAGTATTGCAAAAATCATCCCTTTTAGGGGATGATTTTTGGCCGAAATTTTCACCACACAGGGATGATTAAATGCAATAGGTATCGCTAGGGATGATTAGTGCCACAAACTACAAACCACAGGGATGATTTTTGCAGTTTAATCTTTTTTTATAATATAATTTCACCATATTTTTTAAAATTTTGTTCTCTATAATTCAACATCCATTTTGATATATTTTTATAAATTTTTAGATTTTTACATTATTAGTGGTTTATTTTATTTTTTGATTTAATTATTTTACTACTTTAGCCCTTAATTTGAATACAACTTGTTTGTAAAAAATATATACATGTGAAAGAGAGTGTTTAATTGTTTAAGAGACCGTGATAGTCTTTTTACTATGCGATAACGGTGATCTAATATATGTTGCGGGAAAGCTACACTGGAAACCCAAACAAACACTATACAACGACTACGTATACATTCGAAAGTGTTTGTGAAACGATTCACTTAGCGGGTAAAGAATTGCCGTTGAGTTTAGGTAAAAAAAATTTATCACCGCTGCTATGCACGGGTATCCAACTAATCCATAAAAATAGGTTACTCTGACTCAAATTTTAGGGGGGCCAGCACCCCTTCCTGCCCTTTAAATGCTCCGCCAGTGCATGGATCCCTTTAAAGTTTAAACTTTTGATTAAATTAGAGAAGTTAAAAAGATGACACTTTCGAGACCAAGATGAGTATTTCACATTTCCTAAATTGTTTGTGTTGAAAAGCTTTGTAACTAGTAAAAAAAAATTGACAAATTTTGTTGTTTAATTATATGTTATGGACACCTTCAATTGATTGTGTATATCTTTACAAACTCATAGACACAGCCACTTAACTAAAGGCATGTCTAACTAGGTGTTGTTTGTTTATTAAGAGGCTCTGAATCTGAATCTGATTCGCACATCTGAATCTGAATATTCGGTAGAAAAGTCTAAATCTGATTCCCTTCTTAATCTGAATAAGTGGTCGAGAAGTCTGAATCTGAATGAAACAAAACTGTTTGTTTTGGTAAAAATGTATAGATGTGTTAAACAATAATTTTCATAATTTAAATATAAAATGATTGCATTCGCACAAAAAATATTTTTTATTAAATAAAAAACAAATTTTATAATATAATCAATTTAAAGTTAAAGCATTTAAAAAACATGCAATCTCATGTTTATTCGACAAAAATAAACATATTAGAGTTTAAATTGAACTTTTAAAACTATTAACTAAATGAGTCACGTTAGAATTAAGATGTATGAGTCAGAAACTGTGCCCTTTAATTTGAACAAAATATAAATTGACACATATCATCTTATACATTCTTTATATAACAAAACATATGCAATCTTTCTAGTTAATACATTTAATAGCAAAAGATAAAAGTGAAATAAGAAAAAAAAATCAAGAAATAAAATAAAAAAATAAAAATAAAGTAGAAAATAAACAAAAAAGAAAAGAAAAAAAAAAGACATTAAGAGGTGTTAAGACACCCTCTTCACATCTAGTCCAGTAAGAGGTTTATGCCTCTTACTGCCTCTTAATGGCCAGAAAAAAATAAACGTTCTTAATAGTGTTTGGATCTTACTGCCATCTGAATGACACGAAAAAAACATACAGTCTTAATGACCTAAATGTCTGACCGCGTCTGAATGAGTCAGATTAAGATGCTGTTAAGAGGTATTTCTGAAAAAACAAACACCACCTGAGATGAGAAAAAGATCATACTTTCATTGTATATGAAAGATGTCTTAAGCCGTTAATTAACTTAAACGGTTCCATCTCAATAGCTAAAGATATAAAACTGAGATGAATAAAACCAATTTACATGTTTAATCATTAGTTTAAAAAACTTGACTCTGAAATAACATCGGTTGCTCCAAATTCAGGTCATCAACTACTAATCTTCTAAATCAAGGAGCACGGTGGTGAGTTATGTGATTTATGCAGCCGAGTTTAGAATCGAAGGCTTTAGTTAAATAACTTATGGTTTACTTAGATGCATCCCACATCGCCATAGAGATGGCAACATGCAAGATGGCAGAGGCTATACAAGCAGACTTCCAGATTAAGATGTCAGGTTGAAAAAAAAAAACAAAAAAAAAACAACAGGTATTTCTGAAAAAACAAACACCACCTAAGATGAGAAAAAGATCATACTTTCATTGTATATGAAAGATGTCTTAAGCCGTTAATTAACTTAAACGGTTCCATCTCAATAGCTAAAGATATAAAACTCAGATGAATAAAACCAATTTACATGTTTAATCATTAGTTTAAAAAACTTGACTCTGAAATAACATCGGTTGCTCCAAATTCAGGTCATCAACTACTAATCTTCTAATCAAGGAGCACGATGGTGAGTTATGTGATTTATGCAGCCGAGTTTAGAATCGAAGGCTTTAGTTAAATAACTTATGGTTTACTTAGATGCATCCCACATCGCCATAGAGATGGCAACATGCAAGATGGCAGAGGCTATACAAGCAGACTTCCAAGTATTGATTAAGCATACCTTTCTCGGCCTTTTGGCTAAGATCAAGTGTAGTATCTGTTCTTATCAGTTTAATATCTGATATGTGAGCCATTGGCTCACTCGATATTAATCTTATATATTTTATGGGGGAAGAACCCATCATAGTAGCTTGCTGCTGGGGTTCTTCATGTGTCGCCTTGGCGTTGAACTACTGCCTTGGCCTGGCTCACCCATCCAATATCAGCTTCATAATTTTACTTCTTTAATGATACTCTAAATTGATCATCAACTTGGCCTACCAGTAATTGTAGTTTTTTATCACTACAAACCTCCAAACCATTGGATTTTAATGACCTAGATATAATAAACCATTAATAATATACATGAATCACTGAATTTAAACTTGTTTTCAAATAACAGTTGCTCAGTATATGTTGGCCGCTTGTTCTTGAAAATTTGATTTCTTCTAAAATTCAGCCAACATGTTTCAGCCAGCATGTTTCGTTGTTTACAGAATAGTTATTCAAAATTTCACTTAAAGTAAAACATTTCTACTAGCTACTACATTTTTCCTAGGACATCTCGCTCCCATTTGTCCTAGAACATCTCGCTCAAATAAACTTATTGATGAATATCTGAAATTTGTGGGCTCGTTACCTAATACTTTGGGTTAGCAGCATCACCTGAAAACAAGAAACTTAACTGTTTATGCAAATTAATCTCTTTTGGCGAGATTAACATGCTAAAATGGGGTATTGTGAGAGGATTTTTGTGATGATAAATGCATTGGAGTAGCTAGCAAAAAACAGATTAACCTTGAAATGCACTACTAAATCCATAATTATATGAAACTAGGTTAAGGAAGCTAATGATTAAGAGCCGAACGATAAAAGGTCCTATGTTTAGAAGAAGAAAAGTGACATTAATCTTCTGTTTCGATTGATGTGGGGGGGTAATCTGTCGGATTAAAATTAATTTTGTATGGTACTTGGGGTATAACTGTATAAGTGCTTATAACAGTAAAACTGTCAATTTTTATAACAAAGCAACTTAATATTTATGTCAAATTGTATCTTTTACGGCTCAAAACAAATGAATACTCAAAAAAATGAAGTACATCAAAAAGTTTCAGACAGTTTACATCCTAATTATTTCATCGTCTATGACATTTCATTACAAACAATTCATTAACTCTATTGGATATTAAGATTAAACTTCTGCAAATTTGTTAGAGACAAAAAGATTATAATTAATGCAAGACGATAGTATAGCATCCATAAACAATTTTATCAAATTTCAACGAGAATACTCAGAACAAAAATCGATATAAACCAACAACTCTAAACATCATATGCGCCTTAAAGAATAATCGCTATCACTAATTACACGCTACTTAGTACCTCACCATCAATATTTGCTCGTTAAACTCATTTGGAAAGGCCTAATCTTACTGGGATTCTGACTTCGTTTAAACTCGCATCTGTGGCCCTATCTAACCAAGGAGAGAAAGCATAACTCGATCTATCAGTAGACATCCACAACTCATCATCGTTACCTTCATCGTCACTACCTTCATCATCACCACCTTCATAACCACTACCATCATCGTCATCATCTGAGAACGATGAATAAGAGGTAATGGCATTTATTTCCAAAAGGCCTTGTGAATCTTCAGCCTCATTGACATCATCATCAACTAACCGTTTTAAAAATGAATGATCTAACAACTCATCAGCAGATAATCTACGCACAACCTGCTTACACAAACAACCCTTTAAGAAACTCTTCCCTTCATTCGATACACTACTAGAACTAATGACCAACTTAATTTCATTCTCATAACCAACACGTATCAAAACCTCATTTTTATCCAAATCTTTATATCATGCCATATAAAGGAAAAAAAATATATAACGAAAGGAAATAGAGGAAGAAAAAAAAAAATGTGTGGGGGGGGGTGGTGTGGTGGGGGTGAAAAAAAAAAAAAAGAAAAAAAAAGGAAGTTGTTTTACCAGTCAACATCTCAAACACAATACACCCAAACGCCCAAATATCAGCAGGCGGTTTTTGAACACCGCTAATCACAGCTTCTGGTGAGAAATACAACGGGTTACTCCTCCAATAACGACCTGGATCCTTCTTCTTAACCTGCTTCACCCTTTTAGCTAATCCCAAATCACCAACTTTATCAATAAAACCATCACTATTCTTATTAGGCACAGTCAGTATATTCTCAGGTTTTAAATCACAATGAACATACCCTCGTTTATGAACGTGACTTAACCCTTTTAGAATCGATCTAGCATAACGCTTAACATCAACTTCCAACAATCCTTTACCGTGAGACATCCTCAATATCATCAGCTAAGGTTACACCAGAAGCAAACTCAAATAACAAATTATAAACCATCTGATTATTCTCAAGAGTAATCTCCTCCCCAAAACACTTGATCACATATGCAGACCCGCAAATGTTATCCATAACCTCTTTCTCCTTCTGAATAGCACCCGAAACAGAAACCTCTGCAGATTTAACAGCCATAATGGACGGATACAAACTATATTTAGATTGCGCCTTCACATTAGCAACAAAAACAGAACCATAACTAGCCTTACCAACCACTGAACGTCTAATCCAAGGAGCGTGATCACCATTATCTTCTTGTTTACTTCTTTTCGCTTCGTATACATTTTGTTTATCGGTAAGGCTTCTTTTCTTCATATACGAATCTTTCGAGTTCAACATCATTGCAATATTTTATGCCCTAAAACAATGCCTTCTTTGACCATAAAATGGCATTTTTCCCAATTAAGAACTAGGTTCGTTTCTTCACATCTGGCTAACATTTTTGATAAATTATTAAGACAAGTTCTGAAAGAATTTTCGAACACGGAGAAGTCATCCATGAATACTTCCATAAAATCTTTACACATGTCATGAAAGATTGATGTCATGCATCGCTGAAATGTGGCAGGAGCGTTACATAACACGGGGCATTCTTCTATAGGCAAACGTGTCGTAGGGACAAGTAAAGGTGGTCTTTTCCTGGTCTTCTAGTGATAAAGGAATTTGGAAATATCTAGAGAATCCATCTAGAAAGCAATAGTAATCATTTCCTGATAGACATTCCAACATTTGATCAATGAAAGGCAAGGGAAATGGTCTTTTCTTGTTGCATCGTTAAGTTTTCTGTAATCGATACATACCCTCCATCCTGTGACTGTTTGTGTTGGAACCAGTTTGTTATCTTTGTTGGTAATCACAGTGGTTCCTCCCTTTTTAGGAACCACATGAATTGGGCTTACCCAAGGACTATCTGAAATGGCATAGATTAGTCCTCCGTCAAGAAGCTTTAAAATTTCAGCTTTTACGACGTCTTGTACTTTAGGATTTAATCTACATTGAGGTTGTACGGCGGGTTTGGAATTTTCTTCCATCAAAATCTTATAAGTACAGAAGGAAGGACTGATTCCTTTAATAACAGAGATTTTCCTTGCTAGGGCTTTTTTATGTTTAGTAAGGACTTCTAAGAATGACTTTTTTCCTGATCAGATAATAACGAAGAGATGATGACCGGTAATTCACGGTTGCTGTCTAGAAAAGCATATTCTAAGTGAGAGGGGAGTTCTTTGAGTTTTGGAGTGGGTTTTTCATCGTCGATAGAATTTACAGTGAAGAGAGTCGGGTTATCATCATCTTCATGAGTTTCATGTAGCTGGTAAAGTATAGGTTCAATTGAATTATCATGGACTTGAGGAAGAATTTCTTTCATATTACAAACAACGAAAAGGTCAATTATGTCCACAGCATGGCAGGTGTCTTCA
Source organism: Tanacetum coccineum (assembly GCA_026074375.1). NCBI lineage: Eukaryota > Viridiplantae > Streptophyta > Magnoliopsida > Asterales > Asteraceae > Tanacetum > Tanacetum coccineum. Next base: position 23,789 of record BQNB010037717.1, on the reverse strand, counting down.
TTAGATGGAGGAAATTTCATAGATTTTTCTAAATCAAAGGTAATGATTTCATCTTCTACTTTGAAGGATATCTTTTTATTAAAAACATCAATCATGGCATGTGTAGTGGCCAGAAATGATCTTCCTAGAATAATAGGAATTCTATGATCCTCTTCCATATCAAGTATCACAAAGTCGACGGGGAAAACAAATTTATTGATTTTTACCACGATGTTCTCTGCAATCCCTTTTGGAAACTGGGTGGTCTTATTTGCGAGTTTGATACACATTCGTGTGGGTTTAAGATCACCTAGGTTAAGTCTTACAAACATCGAGTATGGCATTAGGCTTATGCTAGCCCCTAAATCAGCTAAGGCTTTAGTAATTCCACTTTGTCCTATTACACAGGGTATAGTGAAACCACCTGGGTCCTTTTCTTTATGAGGGACTTTCTTTAGAATTACTACGGAGCATTGTTCATTTAATATAATTTTAGATGTTTCGCTTCCCTTTCCCTTTTTTAAAAGAAGATCCTTCATAAACTTGGCATATTTTGTCATTTGTTTGAGGGCTTTTATAAAGGGGATGTTGATATGAATCTACTGGAGCTTCTTTAGGAATTTTTGAAACTGTTCATTTTCCTTCTCCTTTTTTAGTCGACTGGGGAAATGGATAGGTAGATCAGTTTTTTATGTGCTATTATGTTTTTGTTCAAGAGTTATTTTCTCGGTGGTAGGGATTTGTTTGGTGGTAATGTTATGTCGGTCGTCGCTACCCTCAAACGGGTTTTTAGGAGGTTGGTAGTTTAGCCCACTGCGAGTGGTAATGGTGTGAGCCAATCCTCTTGGATTTGTTTTAGTAAAGCTCGAAAGGGCACCAACCCTCCTCTCGTGTATTGATTCAGCAATTCGGCCAAGGTTCTTTTTGATAGTTTTAATAGCGGAAGCCTGATTTTTAAACGTTCTATTATAATTCCTTTTAATTCTCCAAGCAAAATTTTCGCTCTTCTTTTGCATCCAGTGGGCTTTTTTAACGAAGGAACTTATGGTTTCTTCTAGAAGAAAATCCCTTTCATCATTTGGAGTTTTGTATTGGTGTTGCACCATTCGTACTTCCTCGTTAAGAACACCAATGATGTGTTCGAAATCATTGATATGTCTGAGCACCTTGTCAAAATCCTTTTCCTTGTATTCCTCTTCTTTATACTAGGAGAGAGAGTGTTTTGACAATTCGTCGATGGCCTTAATTCCATCAATTGGTGTCATTCTTGGGATAGGTCCTATGAAATCTGCCTCCTTTCTAGTTTCAAGATCCAGTCCTTGGTAGAAAATTTGTAGTTGTTCGTGCTCATTGATTTTATACTCTGGACAGTTATAAAGCAGATCATTGAGCTGTTCCCATGCAAGGTGTAAGGGTTCATTGCATTCTTGCCTAAAAATTCTGATAGCCTTGGTTTGTCTGATAATTTGGGAAAGCGTGCGGTATCTACTTAGAAAAGCATTTTTCAGGAGGTCCCGGGTTGTAATGGATTCTGCTGATAACCGATTCATCCACAGTCTGGCTTTTCCTTTTAGTGTAAAAGGGAATGCCATAAGCATTACCTGGTCGCTTGACACTCTAGGAGATTGGAAGAGGTTGATAATGGATGTGATATTCGAGATGTGTTCGAGGGGGTTTTCATTATTGTTTCCAAGGAACACATTGTCCTTAAATTCGTCAAGGCATTGACCCCAGAATTTGAATTTAATATTTTCTTCAAAAAAACGTCTGACAATTCCAGGTCCGTTGTCGTCTCATACCTTAGTTAGATATTCGTTGATGATTTACTCTGCATTACTCATGTTAAAACCAATGATTCTTAGCTCCCCGAAAACGGCGCTAAAAACTTGATGCGTATTTTCTTTTAAAATATATTTTTATCAAGTTTTAAATTCATAAAACTCGATCTACCTAACGACGCGCTAACAGGCAGAGAACCCGATCGTGGGTAGTATAGAATGGTAAATCCGAGGTCGTCCAAGAGCTAAGGTGTAATTAGTCTTAATTTGAAATGTCACGTTTTGAAAATGGTTTTTAGAATTGATTTAAAATAAATAACAATGCAATAAAATAAATAACTGAAATTAAAAGGATAGGAGATATAAAGAGAGAAAACATGCTAACTTAATTACTTCATTACTATTGTTATGAAGACAATTTCTTGTGCAATGTCAAACTATGGTTTATTACTTAGTTTATAAGGACGATAGACTTGATGTGCTTAATAGTTTTTCCTATACTCCTGCGATCGATAAGTCCTGAATCATCTGGGAGGTAGCTTATCCAGGTTGCAGTGATTAATCCCAACCATTCCCAAAACATATCTAATAACATGTAAAGATTATTTACCCTCTCTGAAAGAGTTCATGTGCTTTTTAAGTATCGAGTGATTTGTGCGATGACTGGTCAGTTCCTACACCAGGTAAAGAGTTAGTGATCCTCCCTAGTACCCATTGGATCCCATCATGACAAGGTAATCTATTAATGGGGCAAGCTAGGTCCAAACCACCCGTGCTACCAAAACCCAGGGTTACACGATAGTTAAGGAATATCTAATGAAACCATAATTTAACAGGAAACAATCATAACAAAAGTAAATTCATAACTAGGCTAGCACTTTAAGTGCTTAGCCGCTCATGGTAACGGAAACACAGTAAGAGATAGAATAAGTCATAGATTAAAAACTCATAATTCTTACAGTATTCGTTTTTGAACGATTAAATACAAAAAGTAAGTAAAGTGTGATCTCCCTTGGACTCCAGGTGGAATTCTTTGAAGGTTGGAAGCCTTTGTCGCCTCTCCAATTGGCTGTGGAGGAAGTGATGTCGGAATAGCTTGAATGAGGCCTCTATTTATAGTTATCGTACCTGTTACGGTGTAACCAATAAAGGTGTTACGCCGTAACCAACTTACACGGCATTCTATAATTAAGCAGCTGTTACGGCGTAACCAGATATGGTGTTACGCCGTAACCTTCATATAACTTCCATATGTACGTGATCTTCATTCCATATTTGTGGATCTTCATGGTTACGGCGTAACTGGATAAGGTGTTACGCCGTAACGATAACTTTGACAAGATTTCCTTCCAAATTTAGGGTTACGGCGTAACCAGATATAGTGTTACGCCATAAAGTCTTCCTTGATCTTCGTACTTGCTTAATTTATGTTACGGCGTAACCATTTTTGGTGTTACGCTGTAATATTCTTCAGAATTTACACTTTAAGTTCTTTTTCCCTTGTTTCTTGTCAATTTCCTGCATTTCACCTAAAAACTACAAAACAATAGAAAATATCTCGTTTTCGAGTGTTAGTGAAACATTTGCAGGTATTTTAGGGGGTATTTTGCCACAAAAAAGTTTAAATATTTAATGTTATCAAATATCCCCCCACTTGACTTCTGCTTGCCCTCAAGTAGAACCTGTTAAAACATTTCATAAAAAGATTTCTCGAGAATAACTTTCAAGAAATGAATTTATAAAACTCTTATGCTAGAAAACATCAAAGCCGAACACCTCACAAAAAGGGGATAAAAAGTCACTCCGCTCTCCCCTAGTCTAAGTGTTTCATTTTCAGGGTGATCGCTCAATTGCACAGTTATAGCATGTATTCTATCATAAGCTTGGAAAGTACACAAATCTGCACCAGTTAGAATTAGGGTCTAAATAATTCTCAAAGGCAACAAGGGTATTATGGTTTAAAGGGTGATTAAGGGTTAGGATAGACATGGGATACACATTTAATGGTTGATAATGTAAAAACACAAAACAAATAGTCTAAAGTAATCTAAGGTTGTCATAACTAGCTACTGTCCATCCATGGGTCCAAGAGTCAAAGTCTGAAAATCTGATCTTCAATAATGGGCTACTAGCTCCATTCTTCATAAGTATTGGTGTAATAATGGGCTACTAGCTCTATTTTACAGAGATGTTTTGGTGCAATTATGGGCTACTAGCTCCATTTTTTTATTTTTTATTTTGCACCATCTTTATATTTTTAGCACATGGGTGGCCTTTTTGTTGCACCCTTTTTTCTTCATGGTAAATATGAAAATGCTACAGGGGATTGCCCCTGCAACATTTGATATTACACGTACATCCCCCCACTTGAGATAAACAATGTCGAAAGTGGTGGTACAGGGGGGTCTTGATAGATCATAACTGATTGGTCTTCCACGAAAGTATATAATTCTCGTTCCTATTCCCCCGAACCATGGACTTAAGTAGCCAGAGATTTCAACACAAAGAAAATAAAGACTACAGGGTAGGCTAAGGTGAAATGGTGTAACGAAACATTTAGAGTTATGGTGAAAACATAGATTGGCTCAACAAGGGTGATCTAGGGGTATTTTGCACTAATAATGAGTGCAACAGAAGGGTTTATCACGGGAGGTCGACAAGTCAGTGTAACAAGTCGATAAACACACACATATAGGCTATTTGGGTGATTTCCTAAGTGTTTTCTTCTTGAACTATCTATTCCTGCTAATCAATTAGGTCTTGAAAATGTGTACAGCCAAAGTTCTAATGTTCTCATTACTACCGGCACACTCAATATTTTGGTGGATTTTTGAGTAATATGATGGAAACAGAATATTAGGCTTAAATCTCACCAAATAGTAATAAAGGGTAATGTGCATTCGGCAAAGATTAATTCTAGTTATTTAAGAAAAATTTGTCAAAAATTTTAAAATTGGCATAATTTTCAAAGAAAACTAGAAAATCAAAGGCAAAACATACGTCAAGTATTAATTCTACTCCCATCCCCCTACTTGATTTGTACAATGTCCCTATTGTACATTAAGGAAATGAAATAAATAAGAAAAGAGTATAATTAAGACAAGAAACTCCCTGATCATTGCTTCAAGATTTGAATTTAGGCGGAAATCTATTAGATTATCTCCGTCTTCCCGCAAGCTCTTTATCCCCTGTGATCACAAAAACAAACCAAAGCATAAAATCGTTCTACAAGAAGTGTACAAGAAATACAAACCTAACTCACTTTCGTAGGAATCACGGTTGTATTTAGCATATGCAACAAGCCTTTTAAACCACTTGGTGGCCCAAGTGGACGAGTTTAGTCTCGTGAGGGCTTCCAGAGAACATACCCACAAAGTCCATTTACGTATACAAGGTTTAGACATGTTTAAAACTTAAATTTAAAGGATTTCAGAAGGAGGTTACGGCGTAACTCTGGTGGTTACGTCGTAATCAAGTGGTATGAAATTTTTTAAGTTTTTAAAGAGTTACGGCGTAACCGTGAAATGGGTTACGTCGTAACTATAATGGTTACGGCGTAAACTAAAGTTGTTACGCCGTAACTGCTGCAGATTCAGCAAAGTTACCACATGATTATGAGTCGAGCCGTTCTCGATAAATGCCTCCTAGCTCCTGGATCCTGCAAAACAAAGTTGAAAACATACAAACCAACTAATATGCAGAATGAAAGATAGTCATGGGGTGCCTCCCACAAAGCGCTTGTTTTTGTTTGAGTCACGAGCTTGACTCCACCCTTATTTGCCAAGTAATAAGGTGTTCCTTCCCTCATTCGAGATTAAGTGCGAGTGAGAGTAGCAATGAACACCATGAATTGCTACTGGATAAGGGAATGACAAATTAGAACCATACTGCTGTTGAAATTTCATTTCCCTTGATGATTGGCTCACTTGGTGTAGTAATTTCTGAATGAAGGTCTTACAATCATATGTTTTTATAACAAGGTCATCATATTCTTTTTTGGCAACCTCTGTAATATGAGAAAATTCCTCCTCAAATTTGTTTAATTGCTTGTTAGACATAGGATTTGTAGCCGGTGCTACATAGTCGTCGTCAGGTTGTGTGATGTGAATCGTCTGAGGGGTCAAAGGTTGCATTACACTATCATTTAAAGGAATATCATAATCCTGTTCCTTTTCCCTTACAATTTTATCCTTATCATGGACTAGTCCCAGTGGTATACATGGTGGCACTACTGGTTCAAGGTTGGGTAAAGTGTGTATGGTAGGTGTTAGAAATTGCCTCAGCCTTTCTACATCCTTGCTTGTAATGTCCCAACCGACATCCATGTCCCCTTCATCTTCCTGAGCTTCCTCATTATGAATTTCCTCAGGATTTCCAATCATGTGGACGGTTTCGCGAGTTCTGTAAGGGCTACCCATTTGTTCCTTCAAATGTCCTAGAAACGGCGTAGGTGGTAAGTCACGAGGAACCGACTCCTTCATGTTTTCCTTACCCATTGTCGTTATTGCCTTGACCTTTTCTCCTGTATTAGTGAGGACTTTATGGGTTAATTGATAAGCTTTTTCCTGTAGGTTCTTTGTTCTAGTTTTAAGTGCCCTTATGTTTGATTCCGTGTTTTCAAGGATCTTCCTCATCTTTTCATCATCCGCGGTCTGTTTTTTAATTGTGTCTTCACAAAATTTGATGATGGTTTCTTCTAAGGATTCCATATATCTGCTATGCTTGATTGCCTCGTTCTCTTTTTTGAGAGAGCACTCCTTGGTTAGATGTTCCCCTTTGAAACTTTCGTGAATGGCATCAACGTTGTCCAGGACATCGTTGATTCTTTCCCTAGTGGTTGTTTCATCATACCAGTTATGCGAATGGTCTGCCATGACTTGTATTGATTCTAGGGCTTGTGTTGGTGTCATCAGAGGAATGAACCCGTTAGAGTCGAGAATTTTGCGAGTGGGGATGTCTAATCCAGTGTAGAAGATATGAACCTTCTGTTGACAGTTCAGATCGTGCAGCGGACATTGGTAAAGAAGATCATTGTATCTTTCCCAAGCATAATACAATGTTTCGTCCCTTTCTTGCTTGAAATTACAGATTTCTTCTAATTTCTTGGCAGTTATGAAAGGGTGACAATATCTCCAAATAAATTCTTTTTTAAGGAGATCCCATGTAGTGATTGACCCTGCTGGAAGCCTGTCTTTCCATCTCAAGGCTCGTCCCTTGAGTGTTATTAGAAAAACCCTAAGCATAATAGCATCGTGAGTGACGCCAGGGAAGTGAAAGAGATCCACAATCTCTAATTACCGGTACTGCACTGATCATAGCGTCTTCTTCATCGGTTGATGTTGAAAGTTTGCGTCTTAATTCCCTCATAAAGTTAGCATTTATCTCAAATTTGACGTCATCGCCAATCTTGGGGTTCACTATGCCTGGTTTAATGCATCTGGAATCAAAGATATGTATTGCTCTATGGCGAGCGCGCTGATGTCTACATCATCTTCCATATCTAAAAACTTACAAGAAAAACTAGCATAATATATTTACAAAAAGGAAATATATACAGAAATTCAAATTATTACTAATTTTTAGCTCATCGGCAGCGGCGCCAAAAACTTGATGGTTTTTCTTTAAATTATATTTTTTAAGCAAGTTTTAAATTTATAAACTCGATCTACCTAACGAGCACTAACGGGCTGAGAAACCCGATCAGTGGTAGTATAGTAATGGTAAATCATATATCATCCCAAGTGTAAGGTGTAAATTAGTTTTAATTTGAAATGTCACGTTTTGAAAATGGTTTTTGAGTTTTAATTGAAATAAAATAGAATAACAATACAATAAAATAAATAACTGAAATTAAAAGGATAGGAGATATCAAGAGAGAAAACGTGCTAACCTAGTTACTTCATTACTATTGTTATGAAGACAATTTCCTGTGCAATGTCAAACTATGGTTTCATTACTGGTTTCTAAGGTCGATAGACTTGAATGTGCATATACAGTCTATCCTATACTTCATGCGATTCTGAATCAGTCCCGAATCATCTGGGAGGTAGGCTATCCAGGTTGTAGTGATTAATCCCAACTATTCCCAAAACATATTTAATAACCTATTAAGATTATTAACCCCCTCTGAAAGAGTTCCTATGCTTTTTAAGTATCGAGTGATTTGTGCGGTGACCGGTCAGTTCCTACACCAGGTAAAGAATTAGTGATCCTCCCTAGTACCCATTGGATCCCATCATGACAAGGTAATCTATTAATGGGGCAAGCTAGGTCCAAACCACCCGTACTACCAAAACCCAGGGTTACACGATAGTCAAGGAATATCTAATGAAACCATAATTTAACAGGAAACAATCATAACAAAAGTAAATTCATAACTAGGCCAGCACTTTAAGTGCTTAGCCACTCATGGTAACGGAAACACAATAAGATATAGAAGAAATCATATATTGAAAACTCATAATTCTTACAGGATTCATAATTTGAACGATTATATACAAAAAGTAAGTAAAGTGTGATCTCCTTTGGACTCCAGGTGGAATTCTTCAAAGGTTAGAAGTCTTTGTCGCCTCGCCAATTGGCTGTGGAGGAAGTGATGTCGGAATAGCTTGAATGAGGCCTATATTTATAGATATTGTACCTGTTACAGCGTAACCAATAAAGGTGTTACGCCGTAACCAACTTACACGGCATTCCATAATTAAGCAGTTGTTACGGCGTAACCGGATATGGTGCTACGCCATAACCTTCATATAACTTCCATATGTACGTGATCTTCATTCCATATTTGTGGATCTTCATGGTTATGGCGTAACTGGATAAGGTGTTACGCCGTAACTATAACTTTGACGAGATTTCCTTCCAAATATAGGGTTACAACGTAACTAGATATAGTGTTACACCGTAAATTCTTCCTTGATCTTCGTACTTTCTTAATTTATGTTACGGCGTAACCATTTTTTATGTTACGCCGTAACATTATTCAGAATTTAGATTTTTAAGTCCTTTTTCCCTTGTTTCTTGTCACTTTCCTGCATTTCACCTAAAAACTACAAAACAATAGAAAATATCTCGTTTACGAGTGTTAGTGAGACATTTGCAGGTATTTTAGGGGGTATTTTGCCACAAAAAAAGTATTAAATATTTGATGTTATCATTAGTTGATTCTTCTACAAAATTCCATTATGCACTTTAAATGTCAATGTTAGAAGATCGTTCGAACTACATCAAAGTTTCAGAATTTGCTTAAGATACGGATGTTAGTTTGGGGGGAAGCTGATTCAGAAACTTCGTCAAAAAGGAGTCTATGAATGAAGCTTTTTAAGACATGCTGCATGAATTGGGGGGAAGTTAATCCAACTCATGCATACTAAAATGGTTCCATATCAAGTAAAGTCACAGAAGATCCAAGTAGGAGTACAAGTATCAAGACTAAAAGATAAAGATGTCATCTTCAGCATTGGAAGCACTTTGGAAGTCTTTATTTTGTTTGTATTTGTACTTGATAGGAACATTGTAAGTAATTCCGTATATCCACATATTGGGGGAAGATTGTTAGCCTTAATATGTCAACTTATACAAAATTACATTAGTTTAGATATAGTCAGATACGCAATGACTAATAATGTCATTTGGTGATAGTTAGGCGTTTCATAGATATATCCCCTCCTTACTTCCAAGGAGGGTGAGGATAATCATTTTGTATCTCATAAGTGTGTGTTTCTTTCTCTCTCTAGAAAACATACACTCTTCCTTTTCTCTCTTTACAACCTAATAAACATGGCTTTCTATTTCTTTTATCCTCCCCGACCTTCGGATCGTGTGTTTTAGGCTAGAATCTTTATAGGTAACATCAAAAAATTCATTTTCCCTGTCGATTTTGTAATCTTGGAGATGGATGAGGATGAAACTATCCCAATCATTTTGGACGACCTTTTCTCACTACTACTCGCGCTGTTATTAATGTCCATGATAGGAAGCTAAGCTTAAGGGCTGGGAATGAATTATTACTTTTAACATAGGGAAATCAATGAAATTTTTCTCTTCTCGTGATGATTACATGTAGTGCGTCGATCATACCGCCAACTTGGTGCAAGAACAATAGGTTGATACCCTAATCCATGAAAAGAAATGGACCGACATTGAGGATGAAATTGACTCAAAAAAGGTCCAAGCAGTTTCATTCTACCTAAGCAGGGAACCAGTCGAACCTTTGGAATGGAAGGCTTTGGAAAACAGATTAAGGCCGTCAATAGATGAGCCACCGAAGGTAGAATTGAAGGAGCTACCTGATCATCTAGAATACCCTTTTCTTTAAGAGGTTAATCAACTCCCGGTGGTCATTTCTTGTTTCCTATTTGCACAAGAGAAAGTTAAGCTCCTTAAAGTTCTGAAGAACCATAAGGGAGCCATCACATGGAGCATTGCTGATATCAAGGGAATAGACTCGTCATTCTGTACCCATAAAATTATCATGAAAGATGAATTCAAGCCAGCCGTCCAACCCCAAAGGCGGGCAAACCCAAACATCAAGGAGGTAGTGAAGAAAAAAGTTATTAAGCTTCTTGATGCTGGTCTAATTTATCCTATCTCCGATAGTCCTTAGATTAGCCCTGTCCAGGTAGTTCCAAATAAAGGAGGAATTACCGTGGTGAAAAATGAGAAGGATGAACTCATTTCTCAAAGAACAATCACTAGTTGGCGTGTCTGTATTGATTACAGAAAGCTCAACGATGCAACTCGAAAGATTATTTTCCACTACCTTTTATTGACCAAATGCTTGAAAGATTAGTTGGTGTGAAAACCTAAAACACATGATAGGTTCTTTGATTGTTTAAGCTCGAGGTTGTTTAGACCTCATCTAGGATAATATAGTAACAATGATATAAATTGCACAGCGGAAATAATAAACACAAATCAAAGTTACTTCAAGGTTTTTCTTTATTAATCAACACAGCCCCAAATACTATTTGATCAGAATAGATCGGTTACTCTAACTAGTAACAGGGATCAAAGATCCTTGAGGCTAAACTCTAGACAAACGTCTACTACTAACTATACAAACGTGTACACACACACGTTTTCTTTAGTAGACTCTCATTGAGAACACACACTTTTCTGGATGCCTAAAACAATATGCATGGACCTCCTTTTATAGCATAAGGAGTCAAGGCTTACATGGAAACTAATAAAAGATATTAATGAGAGAATCAATTAATTATTCATCTTTATCTTCTCATTAATATTCATCTTTATCTTCTTTTTGACCAAATCTTCATTATCTCCTACATCTTGTAGAATCCTATAATAACAACTTTGGTCCTTTTTGTTTCATTCTTGTTTTGTCTTATCAACTCAAATATAATTCTCAACAATCTTCCCCTAGTTGATAATGACAAAACCAAATAAGCACGAACTTCCCCTGAAGTTAAGATACTAATGAAAACTTCCCCTTAAGCTACCAAGGATCTATAAGTTGCAAATCATCAAATCTTCTTCCACTTTTTGTCAATATCAAATAGGAGACTAAAGTATGCAACTTTGATCTTCACAGCTACGAACCAATATTACACTTCTAATCCAAGTATTCCAATGACCTAAATTGCCCTCCATTACGCACCATAAGAAAAATGAACTTGAGCAGTAGAAACTTAAACTAGCAGTAGTAACACAAGACTAGTAGTAGTAAAAACCTTCACCTCAATGTAGCATATAAATGGTTAAACATTTTAACATTAAGTTTCCCCTGAAATCCATATGTTAACCATTTCTTGAATATTCAATTCCGTAAGCTCTATGTAATGATTACTGATGAAGAAAACTAAGTATTACCAACTTGATGCTGAAGTAGAACAACCCAAACTTGTGTCTTATATCTTGTAATATCCACATGACTTCGAACGTATACCCAAAACCAATGTATAGGGAGACCGCAATCTCTTGACAATTTATCCTCATCTTCTATGAGACAAATAACCAAAGTGATAGAAAATATGAGCATTGAGCACCATAAGAAAAATCACACACCTTTGCTAGATTTGTCAATTCTTCGTCACATCGTTTCTAAGCACGAACAAGTTATATCTAAAGTGTTACACTCACTTTAAGATATGATAAAACACAAACCCAAATAATTTCACTTCATCGTCAATTAGATGATAAATAATAATCATCGTAACCAATTAAACAAATAAAACGAGCCATTAAATCTTTAAGAACATTTAAAATCAAAAATCTTATGTGTGTGTTATCCGATATCTGTCAAGCTAGTAGTACTAACTTATTTTATCGGACAAGGCTAGCAGTTGTAATTGCTTCTAGCAGTACTAACTTCCTTTAACCTAAACAGTAATAACATAGGAAGCAGTATTAACTTTATTGAACCCGAGCAGTATTAACTGCTTAAATTCAATAGCAGTATTAATATCATGAAGCAGTATTAACTTTTTAATCCTAAGCAGTAGTAACTAACTGCTTTTACCACGAGCAGTAGTAACTGCTTTTTAACGCTAGCAGTATTAACCAACAATAATAACAGTAGTAACTGCTTTTATACCTTAGCAGTATGAACTCGTGACTTACTACTGTTCTTCCATACTAGGCAGCACAAAGTACATTAGCAGCATTAACCATCCTTGACAGCATTAAGTGTGTACTTAAGCCCTAGCAGCATTAACTGAGTCGAGCATCACTAATTTAAACAAACAACAGAAACTATATCCAAGCAGCATTAATCTTTTTTAACAGCATTAACTTTGTATACAAATCTAACAGTAGTAACTATCCTATTACCAGTTGTATACCAGCTGATCTATGAGCCGCGAGGATCTGATACCATTGTGGAAACCTAAAGATCAGTTACGACTCAGATTGTTTAGTTCTAATTCTAGGATAATAAACATCTAATGATTAAACATTACGCAGCGGAAATAATAAACATAAGAACATGATGTTTTAAGGATTTTTTTTATTCAATCACTAGCCCCAAATACTATTTGAACAGAATAGATCGGTTACTATTACTAGTAACAGGATTTTCTATCTTGAGGCTAAATTCTTTATAGACGTCTTACTAATTATACAAAGTTTACACCATCCACACTTTTGTATCTCGGCGGCCTCTCATATGATGAACACACACTTTTCTGGATGCCTAAAACAATATGTCTGGACCTCCTTTTATAGCATAAGGAGTCAAGGCTTACATGGAAACTAATAAAAGATATTATTGAGAGAATCAATTAATTATTCATCTTTATCTTCTCATTAATATTCATCTTTATCTTCTTTTTGACCAAATCTTCATTATCTCATACATCTTGTAGAATCCCATAATAACAACTTTGGTCCTTCTTGTTTCCATCTTGTTTCATTTTTGTTTTGTTTTATCAACTCAAATATAATTCTCAACAGTTGGGCATGAAAATTACTGCTTCCTGGACTGCTTCTCCGGTTACTTCCAAATTCACATTGCTTCGGAAGATCAAGAGAAAACCACCTTTACATGTTCTTATGGAACAATCGCTTATAAAAGAATACCTTTTAGATTATGCAACGCTCCTGCTACATTTCAGCGTTGTATGATGGCTATCTTTCATGAGCTAATAGAAGATAGTATGGAAGTTTTATGGAAAATGTTTCTGTCTTTGAGAGTTCTTTTGATCATTGTCTTGTAAACCTTGAAAAGATGCAAAAACGATATAAGGAAACCATTGAATTGGGAAAAATGTCATTTCATGGTAAAAGAAGGGATAGTACTTGGCCATAAAGTTTTCGAATCAGGAATTGAGGTTGATAGGGCAAAGATTGATTGCATTTCCAAATTACCTTACCTCACCAACGTGAAGCCCATTAGTAATTTTTTTGGACATGCGGGATTCTACCGTAGATTCATAAAAGACTTCTCAAAGATCGTACATCCAATGACTCAGCTTCTTGTAAAAAATGCTCCTTTTAATTTCTTCGAGGAATGCATTCATGCTTTTGACAAATTGAAGCAAGAGCCGACTCAAGCCACAATCATAATAAAATCATATTGGTCGCTATCTTTCGAAATCATGTGCGATTAAGGAAATCATGTTTACACATTACAACAACAACAAAGTACTAGTTTATTATACGTATTTATCTTAACACGTTCACACATACAAAACGTGTATATATGGTTTAGGCATGATTTATTACAATGATTAGCTAATTATTGCATTTAAATAAGTACAACATATCATAGTTTTTATTGGGTGCTCAATGTGATTATGGTGACTGAACAAATCACTTTATATAAACAGCTTATTTTAAAAATAATAATTAGCTATAAACTATTCTATATAATATTTTTTTTGAGTTATATAATACTTCATGTAAAATATATAAATTGATTGGTTTTTAAATGTATTTCATTCATATATTCTCATCAAATATTTTATAATACAAACAAAAATATAAAGATTAAAGTTAAAAAATAAAGACTTCAAAAAATTAAAAAAATACAATAAAACGAATGAAGTAAATAAAAAGAAATTACTACAGACAAGTATATAGTGATATCAATGATTTGTTTCTTTTTTGCTGTCCAAATTTAATTTTAAATAATAAGGATGACAAAATAGTAATTGGGCAGGTGTCTTCATTATGTAAAGAGAACATGCACATAATCATCGAGGAATAGTTGACGCACGCGAAACCGACGTCGGACCGCCTCCTTACCTGCAGCGAAGTGGAGAACCGCGATCAACCGTAGTTTTGAAAGAATGGATGATATGGCAATGACATTATGTCAATGCGACGGTTTAGAAAATTATAAAGTGTGTAAATACCATCCACATCTGTCACTAGTAGGATCAACCGCGGTCGTGTTGCTTTTGACACATGATTATATCATTGTCGCTAATTGTGGTGACTCACGCGCCGTAATGTGTCGAAATGGTAAAGCTATGCCACTCTCCCTTGGCCACAAGGTATGATGTTAAATATTATCTTTCAGACTTTCAATTCACATATTTTCTTTCACGTGTTATTCTTGTGGATCATGTTTGAACTCGTGAACGATGCCAGTTATTTACAATTTGTCGAAATGGTAAAGTGTGGGTAATTTAGTGGCTATATTACACTTGGAGTGATGTTAGGATGCACAGGTGTTGCGATCATTTGGTGTAAATTGACTTGAACACTCCATGCATGATATCCATGTGTATGTGGATCGAGTTATTGTGTCTTGAGATAGATTTTAGCTTTAGAGTAATCAGATACCATTAGTTTTAAGGTCGTACTTAATTTTGGTAAAATGTTCTAAGTTAGGTAATCAAAATCAGAATGATATTTCTCACAGAATGTTGAGGAGATTGTGCTTGAGAATGACTTAACACATCATGGGTGCGTCTGCCCATACTCGAATATGGTTGCCTTCTTTCTTTTCTGGAAATCAAAACGATATGATAATCCGAATTCATTTCCGAACCCCGTTGGAACAAAATTCCAATTTTTTTGTTCACGCACTCTACATGTATAAGCCCATTCTCCTTTTTGGGTATAAAATAGACATTGAAGAGGTTTTTGTTTGTTCACAGCCTGACCAGGAAGATGAGCGTGCAAGAATCGAAGCTCTTGGAGGTCGAATCTTGTTTTCATCAAGTGGAGCAAGGGTAGAAGGTGTTCTAGCTATGTCTCGAGCTTTAGGTTATCTTCTATTCCATGACACTTCTATATTATTAATTCGATTACGGCATGAATTTTGATCACATATATATTTTTTTTTTAACGGCAGGACTAAATAACTAGGAAAGAAGCTACTAGCAAGGCGCTAGAAATCATAAGGTACAAACGAGTCTAGAAATACAACTAACAACACAATCTAGACACATCCCGAGGCTTTTACAGCGAGGGCTATAAAAATGATGAAAAAACTCTTGCCAATTACAGACAAGAGAAAAATCCTCATTCACAGAGACCGAGCCACCAGTTTTCACTCCGGAATGTTTTTGATACAGCTCCAAACTGTAGAATGATAGAAAACCCTTTCAGTTATGATTTATTAATGATCACTATTTATAGTGGTAAATCCCTAATACTCTAAACCCAGAAACGGGCTTGGGCCTATTTATTCACTAATACTCCCCGAGTCGACGAGGAGAAATAACAAAAAGTCGGGACTGAAAGTAGTAAACTAGAACAGAAAAGAAAAAAAACTCAAAAATCATTAAAAAAAATAATAGCGATGAAGACATCCGACAAACAAGGTCTCCACATCAATCTTCCAAACTTGATTTCATGAACTGATAACTCTGGATAAATCATTAAACCGAAGCACGAACAACAACATTCTCGCTAGTGTGGATTTGTGACTTAGTACAAATCATCAACACCAATAAATGATTGTTGGATTATGACCTTCGCACAACTACCACACAAGCAAACAACTATAAAACTTAAAAAACGATAATAACTGCTGCCACGGTCTTGTTGATCAGGAAACAGATCTTCAGATCTGAGACAAGTAAAAAAGATCACGGATAATATTGCGAAGGTTGGGTGGTGTCGATTACGTTATGCTTTTCTTTGAGGGTGGTGATGATGCGATGGGGTAGGGTTTGTTTTATTTTTTTATTTCGGTTTGGGGGATTCCCTCCGACTCATCTACGAGTTGTCGATGACGGAGGTACGACTTATTTTGTAAAGATAGGTTTCGTGTTTTTGAGCGGAAGATACGTGATTAGGGTTTAGGATCTTAATGGCTGATACTATGTAGAATGATAGAAAACCCTTTTCAGTTATGATTTATTATTGACCACTATTTATAGTGGTAAAACCCTAATACCCTAAACCCACAAACGGGCTTGGGCCTATTTTTTCACTAATACAAACAAGCCCCGAGGGAAGAACCAACAAACTAAAGCATAAAAGAGGAATGAAACAAAACTCCGAAAGAAGTCCAAAGCCAGAACCGAAAGCAACGACGTCAACTGACATCCAAACTCTCCAAGCAGGAAGGGGCCTTGCAACAGAAACCAATCGAATTTGAAGTTGTACCGATTAGAACACCAAGTATAAGACAAACGAACAATCTCATCGAAAAGGAAATCCAAGCGAGGATTATTATTCCCAAACAAAATATGATTGCGAAATCTCTAGATGACCCACCACAGAACATAGTAGACTCCTTCCAAAACATCTTTAAGGCATTTAGATAAGCGAAAGTTATTGAACCAAACAAGCTAATCACTATACGAGATAAAGTTATGAACCTCTAATTCCCACCATCGAGCAACCTTGAGCATTAAGTGACGAGCTAAGTTGCAAGAAAAGAGAAGATACGAAGTGGACTCCACGACAATATTATAAAGAGGACATAGAATTGAGGGGATATCAATACCACGAAGAGAGAGATTCAACCTTGTAGGAAGTTTATCGAAACAAACTCTCTAAGCAAAGATGTTTATCTTAATGGGAATAGCATTAACTCATCTAGTAGGGACTCCCGCCTTAGACAATAAAGAATCATCAATAAAGCAACGAGTCGGTTTCACTGAAAATTATCCCGAGGTATCTAACCTCCAAATCCATCTATCGCTAATTTGAGGGAGAAGAATAGATGATGTACTTTCAACGAGAAGCTTGAGCTGCTCTTCTTCGATACCACCACGAGGAGGTATTCTAAAGGAAGAAATAAGAGAGGGATCCCTCAGCTTGGTAGCCACACTTGACTGCTTATCCAAATCCAAATAATGTAGTCTCGGATACAAAACCTTCAATGGAGAATCAGCGAGCCAAATGTCATCCCAAAAAGAAGTTAATTCGCCATTACCGACTTTCTTTTTCACAAGAGACCGAAGATCAATGCCCTTGTTAGCAAGGGTTCTGAACTCACAAATGATATCAATCCAAGGAGATCTTCTAGAATAATTTCGAGAGCTGTCAAGAGCCCCTTGAACACCATATATAGCCTTTATGAATCGGGACCAGAAGGATGAGCCATTAGAGATGAAACGCCAAATCCATTTGAAGAGAAGAGCACGGTTAAGAGAAAAGAAACTAGAGACGCCTAACCCACCATTTTTCTTAGAAGCCAAGATTTGTTTCCAACTAATTAAGGATAATCTTCTATTTAAATTTTCCACACCATTGAAAAAATTTCTACGAGTTGCTTCCATTTTGTTAAGAATACTCATGGAAACTTTAAAAATGGACATCTGATAAAGCGGCAATGAACTCAGCACCGATTTGATCAAAGTGAGGCGACCACCAATGGAAAGAGTTTTAAGTTTCCATTTTGGATAACAGAGAAGCTAGTTTAGCAATAACATCGTCTCATGAGCTAAGTATAGGCATAAACCCTCCAACTTTGACACCAAGGTACGTAAACAACGCAGAAAGAGTAGAACAACCAATAAATCTGGCAGCAGAGACCACGACATCATTAGGGATACGAATACCCATAAGCTTACTTTTATGAAGGTTGATCTTGAGACCCGAAGCTAAGAAGAACCACTTAAGCACATTGACAATGGTAGATAAATTCGACATGTCCCATTTTCCGACAAACACAACATCATCGGCTTAAAAAAAGTGAGATAAGCTCAAAGATTCATCAATTTAAATACCCTTATAAAGACCTGCATTCATTACGTTATTGAAAGAAATATGTAAGCTTTCCTGTTGCGGTTGTCGTAAGGGACTTCTACAAGAACTTTTACAACTCCCTATGCAGTGTACCTAATCGTTGTAGTGTAGTATAGGCAAGACTCGGGGGTTGTTACACGAACCCGCCGTCTAATTAATATTCCGTTAAGGCAACGCACAAGTAAGTTAGTATGAAGATTATTAAAAGGCCCCTAAAGAGTATATTAAATGCATTTGAAATATATTAAGAGTGGATCAACCATATAAGGGGCAAGGTAGTATGAAAACTGTTACCCAATGGTATCCTTTCTACACAATCATGTTTTTCTAGACATATCAATAGCGATACAGACAAAAGCCGGTTTTCTAAGACCTAACATGAATATTCATCACAAGAAGCAACACCACTAAGATCTATATCCTAGGTTTCATGCAATCATAAACAAACACAATAGAAGGTTTAGCCAAGCATGTTAAAGATAAAGCAAGAACAGATAAGAATCACACAACAAGACATATTGAATGATTAAGATAGTCTTACTTGATTAAAACATGAATTGAAGGAAGCACAATAGGGTTTTAAGGCCTTAAAATCGTCCCTAACACATGCTAAACGAACTAGGGTTCGTCCCTTTCTTTAACTCTAAAGTTACACACTTAAAACCCTAAAAACAGATTTGTATATATAGGAAAATCATTGTGACGGTGTCGCGTTTTAATCGTGACGCCGTCATGAATAGAATATTCTAGATAATGGGATGGGTCGTGCATTCTGACGCCGTCTTGGTATGAGTTGTGACGGCGTCACGTGTAATCAGTGACGCCGTCTCCAGCTTCTGAGTAGAAATTATTGAGGGATGTTGATGTAGGTCCGTAGTCTTGCCCGTTTCTTCTCCAAATGAGCCTAAGTCACATGTATTTCCTCCAAATGCCTTCCAAATGTTGAATACCTGAAAAAGGAATGATTAAGTACCTATTTTGGGCATAAATGCACGATTTAGGAGGTTAAATGACCTTGAAAAAATGTATAAAATGACACCTCATCAAATACCCATACACTTAGGATTTGCTTGTCCTCAAGCAAATAGGCTTTTATACCTAGAAAATAGCAATATGAGGGTCATTTTACCTACTCTTTAAAAGTATTTTACAACACAACCTTCTAGACCTTGTAATTAAAAGCATGGAAAGTATATACTAGCACCTCACATAAGTGTTTGGGATTCTTTCTTTCACTCGGGTGTATAATAAATTATAACATAAAGAGGAAAACGGAAAATCAACACTCATTACTTGCCATAGCATATAAATTACCATAGGCATGGTAAAGGATCAAACCTCCACCGCTAGGCGCAAGCATTATTCATTACTATCTAAGAGGTCTTTTTAAAGGGTTGTGGGGTGTAGGTTATTGTGGTTGTTGTAAGGGACTTCTACAAAAAGTTTTACAACTCCCTAGGCAGTGTACCTAACCGTTGTAGTGTAGTATAGGCAAGACTCAGGGGGTTATTATCGTTCCCTAGGGGAATAGGTTGGGAAGGCTTGATCACGGTCTAACAGAATTCTAAGAGGTAAGAGAATATTCTTTTTGTGTTTTTATATTTATAGAAAAGGAGGTAAATCATATATTTGAGAGGTGGTTTTGGTTTTAGCTATTAAACTAAACAAACTAACAACTGGTGATAACAATATAATAAAACATTATGTTTATTTAATCATGTATTACTCCCTAGATTGCTTCTCCTAGTGTTGTTGCTTTGTCACACTTGTGATGATCTATGTACTTATTTAATATTTTGTTAAGGCAAAACACAAGTAATGTAGTATGAAGACTATTACAAGGCTCCTAAGAGTATATTAAATGAATTTGAAATATATTAAGAGTGGATCAACCATATAAGGGGCAAGGTAGTATGAAGACTGTTACCCGATGGTATCCTTTCTACACAATCATGTTTTCTTAGACATATCAACAGTGATACAGACAAAAGCTGGTTTTCTAAGACCTAACATGAATATTCATCACAAGAAGCAACATCATTAAGATCTACATCCTAGGTTTCATATAATTATAAATAAACACAATAGAAGGTTTAGCCAAGCATGTTATAAATAAAGCAAGAACAATAATGAATCAAACAATCCCATTAGACATATTGAATGATTAAGATCTATTCTCTTACTTGTATTAAACCATGAATTGAAGGAGTACAATAGGGTTTTGAGGCCCTAAACTGTCCCTAATAGCTGCTAAAGGAACTAGGGTTCGTCCCTTTCGTTTATTCTCAAGTTCTACCTCTTACAACCCTATAAAAACATATTTTGTATATTTAGAAATCCGCTGAAACGAGTCACTGTGTTAATTGTGACGCGCATGGGATATAATTTTGATAATGAGGTTGGGTCGTACCATCTGACGTCGCTGGAGATATTGTGACCGTCATGAGATGGGTTTGTGGACGGGGTAGTGTAATTGTGACGCGTCTCGCTTCTGAGTAAAAAATTCTTGAGAGATGTTGGTGTAGATCGTAGTCTTGTCTGTTTCTTGCTCCAAAATGAGCTCTCAAGTCACATGTATTTCTTCCCAAAGCCTGCCACTGCAACACTCACCTAACCAGGAACGATATAAGTTCCTATTTTGGGCATACAACACGATTTCGAGGGTTTAAACGACCCGGAAATAGTGTCTAAACTGATCACCTCATTAAATACCTAACCCTTGGGGATTTTGCTTATCCTCCAGAAATGGATATTTCTACCTAGGACAATAGTATATAGGGTCATTTTACCTACTCTGTAAAAGTATTTTAAACAACACCTTTAGACTGTAATTAAAAGCACGAATAGTAAACACTCGCACCTCACATAAGTGTTGGGGCTTCTCTTTTTCACTAGGGTGATATAATAAATTATAATATAAGGGGAATAGAAAATCTACACTTATTACCTGTCACTAGCTATATAAATTATTCATAGGTTGGGTAAAGTATCTAAACCTCCACCGCTAGGAGCACGCATTATTCATTCACATGTAAGAGGTCGTTTTAAAGGGTTGCTGGGGTGTCGGTGTAAGATAACATATAATGAAAAGCAAAAGTGGATGGGGTTACATTTGGGTGGCTTTTGGGTGATTTGGAGTGGAGGGTTAGCTTAAATATTTACACGTAATACACTTTGTTTGGCTGCTATGACATCGATCGGACGAAGATATCAAACTCTACAACAACTCAACATCAATCTCTTTCTGTTTTTTTTTTTTTTGAATACATAATAACACAAACATGCAGGTTTTATAAACGTACCCTACATTAAGCTTTTACATGGATATTTACAATATAACTATGACCCGATTAGAGGTGGATCAAATAACATAGAGATATCTAACACACATATGAGGGTAATGACTTAACTTTTTCTTCCCTATTCTTCTTGAATAAATACACATGAATATCAAGCGTCCCAAAAATATTTACAAGGTAAGGACTTAGCAACCGTGTACTAATAATTAACTTGGGTTAAACAATATGTACTAAAAGCTAGTACATACAGTTAGGCCTACGGCGTTTTAGGTGTAACGATTGGTGTAAGGGTGAAACAATGTTTACATTTAATAGTCCTAGGGCTTAACCAGAAAATTATGAGAATCGTGAAAAAGGATAGGCTCAGAGAGTTGTACTATGGGTATTCTGCACTAAAGGTGAGTGCATGGCAAGGGTGTGGGATAGTTATATGATCGGTGTAACCATCATAACAATTAAAGGTTTAAAACATAGATTAATCCTAATGCCTCTTATCAAGCAAATCCTAACACTTACTATGAGGTCTCGGGATGCATCTCAAAAACAAGTTCTAGAATTTAATATACTACCGGCACACTCTCATAATCCTAGAGTAACCAATACTAATGTTTCAGAAAAGGCGACAAAACCACGCATACACATCCGTAACGACGGAATAGACACACATGATTGCTCACTCCTTAACTCGAACAAGCTAAAGGTATAACATCTAAGGGCGAACCTCACATTTTAGGGGTGGAATTTAAGGGTTTTTGTGCTAGTAATATAAATTCCTATCCATCAGGCGCTCTTAATACTTGATTTTCGTCGGTATGTGTCATAAAAAAATTTAAATTTGGGTCAAAATTACCTCTTATGTTATGTTTTGATATATTACCCATCATTTTAAGGACAAAGCAAATGGCAAATGAAAGAATAGTTTCTAAGGCTTATTTTCCCCCTATACATAAGTTGAACATTTTCCCTAATGTTCTATAAAAGTACCCGTAAAAACAAATAAAGAGAAAAGAAAACAAGGAAAAGAGACTAGTACTCCCCTGGTTTGCTCAATAATGGAGAAGAAACATGCGATAACTGGTTAAATCATCATCCAAGAATCATCCAATGAAACTTCCTAAGAATTTCCAAGCTTCTTCTCATCAAATATAACTTGTAATCAAAGACAAAGACAACTATACCAAGCATAAAATGTGCGATATACAAATATATAATATGAATTTAGGGTTTGACTTGATAAAGAAGTAAAGATAGGATGCGAGAATTGTCAAACTTGTTGGTTTTGTAGGTTTATAACAGAAGATTTCATATTTTAAATGTTATGCAAGTTTTATTTTCAAAAATAATTAAAAACTTTAAGTTTTCTAGACCTGGGTGTTTGACGCCGTCAGGAGAATCCTGACCCCGTCACAGGTGTCGTGGTGACGGCGTCGCGTGTAAATCGTAACGCCGTCTCCACGTTCTGTGAAAACGAAATTTTTGTTTTTGATGTAAAATTTCCTGCACTTGATTCCATAAGTTAATTCATGTACAAATAGTTGCATAAAACCTGAGATTTAACAATTTACTCATATGACTCAAAACTAACGCGAATTAATCTAAACAATTCATTTAACATGTTTGAATTTGGCTCAAAATCCGGATAGATTCCCCTACACTTATTATTTGCAAAATACCTTTGATTGAAATTAAGACGAGGTTAAAAATAATACAAAGCATGATTACAAGATAGAGTTTGAACATGATAAACAAATAGTAAAGAATTAAAACACATAAGACACTCCTAATATGCGATAAAAGTAAATATTGGGTTGCCTCCCAAAAAGCGCTTTTCTTTATTTACGAGTCTTGTAGCTAGACTCGAAGTCACACGTCCTTACGTGACTTCTCCTTTGTGTCTCTTAGCCTCTCTTTCCAATTTCATTAGGTGTCGAATTACTTTGCTTGTAATAGATTTTCCCATGGTCATTGTTACTCTCAAGGACAGAGGGTGGTATAGAATCGGTATTTATGTCCTTAAAGTCTATATGGTTAGACGCTTCCATCTTATGAGGCATTATAAATGTGATTTTCTCGTCATCTTTTTCGAAAGTAACCGTTCCCTTTTCCTGATCATAAATGA
>BQNB010037716.1:0-41271 GCA_026074375.1 Tanacetum coccineum | reverse complement strand
AACCGATTACTTACTCTCACGCCGGAGGATAATCGTGGGAGACAATCCCATGGTAAGCCTAACGGTGCTTTGTTTTCTTAATGCGCAGGTCTCATACATCAAGACTCAATTGATACAGGAACCGGAGCCTAACAGATCCGTCTTACACCTAATTCGGATCTAATCAAGGATCGTCCAACTTTTGTATCAACAAATATGTTGCAACGATGAGCCATAAAATTTCACACCTAAATATCCACACATTTTAAAGATTGGAGATTAGCCATTTAAAAGTCATGTAAATAAGGTTACAATATCTTTATGCACCATAAGTATGACACAAATGTATTATAAAAAAGTTACATAGTTATTGTAGTAAAATACTTGTTTGGAGGAAGAAACTTAATTACCTGTTGACTGCAATGAAGAAGTTGATTCCATAGGTGTCTTGTTGAAGCCAACTGGTGAAAAATTCGTTTCCACATTCACATTATTGAAAGTGTTGTGCATTATGGCAATGGTATCATGGTCATGCACTATTCTTCCTTCATGTTGATTATCTTTTAATTCATTGTTTCCGTTAGAGCTAAATAAAGCTCTGGATTGTCTAACAAATCTCCCAACGTCCCATTGTTTCTTTCTAAGAAAAATTCTGGATCCATGATTTGGTTCTCAAATAGTGTTATCGGGGTTTGATCCATGGGAGTTATATGAGGCGAGTTATTAGAAGGTATAATTATGGAGGGTGGTGGTGGTGCCATGATGGCTTTACCATTGCTATCACCAAGGAGCATTTTAGAAGGGTGATATAAAGAAGCATACATAAGTGGATACTTCATTGGATCGATCAAACTAAAATCAGGGTTTTTGACTCCAAAAAGTCTCACAATAACCATCGAAACTTTATATGAATGATCCAATATTTAGCAACTTGACCAATTTTTTTTTTTCTTACAAAATTCACGTCATGAGACACTGTACATGTCATATGCATTCTTTTAGAATCGTTTAGGTTCCATGTCAGCCCTAATACACACGGTAGGTTGTAAGCGTTAGTGTTGGGTTAATATATTTGTGTTTTTATTAGGAAGGACAACCTAACGGTGTCTAATTAGGGGCTGACTAGGAACCTAACGCTCTAAATGAAGTGACATGAATGTACATGTGTCACATGACTGAATTCTGTAAGAAAAAATGGTTCAAGTTGCTGTATCACAGCAGTTATATAAAGTTCGTATGGGTATTGTGAGACTTTTTGGAGTTCATATGTGATAATGGCTCAAATGGGAAAGTACGTTGCTATTATATGCCATTAACCCTATAAAGAAGCATACATAAGTGGATACTTCATTGGATCGATCAAACTAAAATCAGGGTTTTCGTCTAGTGAGGATGATGATGAAAATGAAATGGTCGTGCGTGCTTGATGTGAATTAGATGATGAAGTTGCTATGAACTTGTCATTATAGTTTTTTGCCGCTTCGATGGACAATAAAGGGGTTATTAAAGCGGAATCATGGTTTGTTTTGTTTTGGGATGATGATGATGATGGAGAAATTTGCAATTGGTTTTCAATGTCTTCTTTTTGTTGAAGATGAATGTCTCGAAGATCTATCTCTTTTTGAATTTCCGGAGGATAAAATAGGTAAGCCAGCCCGAGTGAGTCTTTTATGTTCCAGTAATTTTTAATCTCGTTATCAGTACGTCCTGGAAACTATTTAATAGATATAAGCACACTTTTGTTATTTGTGAAACAAAGAACCTTAACTCAAAAAGTGACTGAAAAAAATAAATTAGAACAAGAAAACAAGATCAACTTTTAATTACTCGAGCTAAGCTCGTACAAAGCAAATGTTTAAATACACACACAAGTTAAAGAACTCTTAGGGGCAGTTTGGTTGGGGGGTTTTGGAGAGAGAATTTGGATTTGGACTCATAATCAATGTTTGGTATACACTCCCTGGCATTAAATGTGGTATTGGTTCCTAGATTCTTTCTTTCTACGAATCCCAATATGAAAGGTTGGTTTTGAGAAATAAAGTGTGCATTTTTTATCTTTGACAATCGTATAACAATCTCAGCCACATGGTGATGATATCCACTTCACATAATACTTATTTATATTTCTTTATTTACTTTTAAATTTTAAAATATTATATAAAATACTATTATTTTAATTTAAAATATTATTTTCTCTCTCTTACATCAAACCCAAATTCAAATCTTAATCCAAATTCAAATCTAAATCCAAATCCAAATCTTAAACCCTTATACAAACCAAACGGGCCCTTAATTATTTAATACCTTCTTTAACTAAATATGCAAACATTACTTAAGAAAGATGGGCACACTAAACATTATATGTGGTAGGGGTGTGCAAGAAACCGAAAAACCGAACCTAAACCGAAAATAACCGAAGAACCGAAACTTAAAAAACCGAAACCGATTGAAAAACCAATGGTTCGGTTTTCAGATTTTGAAAAAACCGATGTTTTTGGTTCGGTTTGGTTTTAGCATTAAGAAAAACCGATATAAACCGAACCGATCTTTATAAACATGGGAACATAAATAAGTTCATATCGAAGCTAAGTGACGATGAATATGCTCCCTCTTGATTAACTATATCATGTCGAGTAACTACTCTTTGTTTCATATGCTTCTTAAACATGCCGTTTAGGACAAATAATAAGTTCTCTTCTAGGTGTTTTTTGTATTTATCAAGTTTTTATGATTGTTATTGTGTTAATTTATAAAACATAAACATTTTTTAGGATTTTATATGGTTATTTGTTTCTTATTGTCATTGTTGTGTTTTTTTTATTGTTTCTTTAAAGTTTTGAAGGTGTTGGTTTATGGTATATTCCAAATCGACTTTATAAAAGCAAAGCTCGATAAATCGTATAGAAACCGAAAAAACCGAAAAACCAAACCGAAAATAAACCGAAACCGAATGGTTTCTAAATATCAAAAACTGAAATTTTTCGGTTCGGTTTCGGTTTTATACAAAAATCGAACCAAACCGAACCATGCTCACCCCTAATATGTGGAAAGATAATGAAACGAAAATACACTCCGTATATCTTTTTCTTACATAAAAAAACTCGCGCATATTTTTTGGTTTTTATAAAATACCATAAAAAACCAATGTCATAAAAATCCAAAGTTTAGTTATGATAACTACAATTAAGAGGTCTCAAGCCCATATTCATGAAAAGAAAAGTAACATTCTGCCCAAAACGAGTGAGAAAACAATGAAGCCATTGCATGACCACAAATATACGTACATTCTAAAGCCATGAAATTTTTTAGAAAAGATTCATAGATTTTGACCATAAGAAATAAAGAACAAGTGTGCATGCATGTGTGTGTTAGTGTGTGTATGTGATAGAGAAAGAGAGGTACATGAAGAGCAAGAAGCGACCATCTATTGCCATGTTGTGCATGGAGTTTTAAGATCTTGTTTTCCTCTTCAGATGTAAAATCTTCTTTCTTGAGATTAGAGTTTAAATTGTTCATCCATCTACGCCCAGTGGCGGAACCAGAAAGTTAGAGGACGGGGGGCAAAAAAAAAATCTTGACAAAAGTCGGTTTGCACACAAAGATGAAGACGGAGATATAAGGTTTTTACACTGTTTTGCTTTAACATGGGGGGCAATTTGATTTTGTGGTGGGGTGCACTTTAAAAAAAAGGTCAATTTTACACTAAAAATCGATGTTTTTTGGCGAATTATGGAGGGCACCGCCCCCCCTACTTATAAAGTGCTTCCGCCCCTGTCTACGCCTACAACTTTTCCCACATCTCATCAACCTGTGGCTTCTCCAAATATCGTTCCAAAACCTTTCTCCATTTTCTTGCACATACTTGATTAGTAATGCATCTTCCTCGGGCGTCCATAGCGCTTTATTCAATCCGTTTGTAAGTCTTGGTTTTCGTTCGCCACCGCTACCTTTCCTTATCCCCGCTTTGGGGATGATACCATATTCTTGAACCATTTTTTGTTTAGTTAGAGAGTAAGTGAGTCAAAGAAAAAAAAAATGATACAATGTTGCTTTGTTTGAGAAAATATAAAGTAAGTGAGTAAAGGGAGAATGAGTGCATGCAAGAATAGAAAAGATTATCTTTTAGTGAGAGAGATGACGTAGTGAGAGAGATAGAGAATTAGGGCTTTTTTTTTTTAAAAGACCCACAAAAGCTAAAAATAGAATACAATAGTTAATGTTCTAATCTCTAAAAATTAAAATATTTGACTTGCATACAAGATTTTTGATCCTAGCAAGAAAAGAAACGTGACAATCATACTCTCAAAAAAATATAAAAAATTGAAATACATACAAAATGAAAAAACGTTATAATATAAAACTCAAAACACAAGATTTTTTGAAATGTGCGTCTTTTTATGTTATTTATTTATGTTATTTA
The DNA here is from genome assembly GCA_026074375.1 of Tanacetum coccineum. NCBI lineage: Eukaryota > Viridiplantae > Streptophyta > Magnoliopsida > Asterales > Asteraceae > Tanacetum > Tanacetum coccineum. The sequence continues at coordinate 36,872 of BQNB010037716.1, read as the reverse complement.
GTGATAAAATTTCTAAAAGTATATACATTTGTTGTAAAAGATTACGGACCCACATATTTGAATGATTTGAAAGTGCCCGTTTTCTACTGTAATATATTAATTACGTGTATTCTATTTTTAGTCATATACTTTCTTACTAAAAAAAATGGCATCACATTTTGGTTTGTTCCATGTTGAACCTTAATTTTATTTTATTTTTGAACCTTAAATAACCCTTTTGGAGTTTTAAACTCTAATGCATGATATTTCATTCAAAGATTAAGTCCATAGATAGGTAACCAACTTACAAAAAATTTCAATGTTAGGTAACGAACTTTGAAAAATATCATTCAGACTCATCAAACTTGTTGTGACTTGTTAAAATAGGTAATGAGACCGTTTTGAGTGTCACATCAGCATTACGGGCCTACTTTTCCTTTGTTTATATAATTTTTTTTGTACTGTGATTGGATCGTATTTTTTCCAGCCCTTGTGGCTATTTTTTCCAATCAACACAAACACAATTATTTACAGTAATGATGATATCGTAATTATGACTCAAGTTGGTCATGATTTTCATGATAGATAGCAGCATATGGAAAAGGGTTCGTGAAGGCATCATAAGACACTTAGGATGTTTTTGAGAAAATAGAAATGGAAAGTATCATGAATTCGGACATTACTGGAGTTTGCAGAGGTTCAATATGTGTTATTGTGTTGGTCGCTTTTAGACCGAAGTACATGCTCTGTATTGTGAGCATCACGCAAACCATTCCCTCCCAAACCCTGCAAAAACCTCAAAAATAGTTCTCACCCGAAGCCTGGACGAGTGGATTTGCCCTTGGGCTAATCTATTTTTACTCGTAGCTATAACATGTTCACCATCATATTGACCGAAACACACCAGCCATCGTATTTACAAACTTTGATGCCAATCTATGCAAATCAGGTGGTACCAGAAAAGAAAAAGAAAAAGCAGGTAAAGGTGGTACCAGAAAAGAAAAAGAAAAAACACCACAACTTACTAAACTCGAGAGGAAACAGCAAAATGATGATGAAGAGAAATGTCAAGTCTACTTAGAGAAACTTGACAAAGAGTCCCGTAATTACAATTCAACGCCTCGGTTCATGTTGTAATTTCTCAGAAAAGTACAAGTCACCAACGAGGAAGACCGTAAGCTTATCTATGCCTACTCGAATATCATGGATGTTGATTTTGATTTGCGATATTCCATCAAGTCGGATGAGGTGTCGTGCAACAAGGACGTGTCTTTGATACTCAATGAATACAGATCAAAGGATCGAGAATGTGCTTTGACGCATGATACGCCTGGGCTTGAGCCCATGGCCCATTTAGCTATTAGGTTTTACCCTACTTTTGTGTTATAAATACTCTTGTACTTTTTAAGTTTATTAATCAATCAAGTTAATCAATAAATCTCTAAGCTTCTCTCTTCTTTCTTACGGAGCTCGCACACGCTATAGTGATGCAAATCTATCTCCTCTCCTTCTCTATATTCTTACGGAGCAAGCACACGCTAAAAGTGGTGCTACTATCCGATACAACCCAAAACGGGTCGTATCAATTGGTGCTTTCATTAAGAGTTCTCGTTGAGTGGCTTTCGATTAGGGTTTTCAAAAAAAATACTATTCATCGAGTACTATTCACGACGTGCACTATTCATCGGTTATTGTTCACGCAGTACTGTTCATTGGTACTATTCACCAGAAAAATAATTTTTTTATGTTCTTCGAGTTATTGTTCGCGGAAGTTGTTGTTCATGGCATCGGACGACAGTGATCAAGACGCGGAATATGCACTATCTAGGCTCTTGCAAAGGGGTACGGTGGCCGAATACCAAAAAGAGTTTGAGATCCTTGTAAGTCGAGTAACAGGGAAATCTGAATCTTTACTTGCATCGATTTATACCTTTGGACTTAAACCGGCACTAATACGTGCACTTTTATGGTCAAACCCCACCACTTTAGGTGAGGCTTTTGCATTAGCTCGCGTAGCGGAAGCACAAGATCAACATCTTGAGGAAATAACTTTCCATAAGTCGAACAAGGTGGAAGAAACAAAGGCCCGTTTTGAGGCAATTGCAGAGAAAGAGCATAATATTAAAGAGAAAGTAGACACCACTCTATCATTGCCAAGTGACGAAGCTTCGCCTGTGGTTAAAGGGCCTTTAGATGCCAGCGAAGATACCCTTCTATTTTTGCGAAGTGAAGACCCCAATTTTAAGATCCATGAATATGGGGTTAAATATGTGAGAGCCTTAAATGTTGTACCGCTTGAAGTGGTCTTTACAGGGCCCGTTGATGAGGTTAGTAGCGTGATAGAAGATGTTTTCGATATTGATGAGAGTAACGTTGAAGGTATGCATGTTCGTGATAAGTTTGCCGAATTTTTCGAAGATAAGGGAAGTATGAAAAAGGTACTTAGTGCAACAAAGTTACCTAAAGGTGGGAACTCTCATTCGACATATTCTCCGTATCACCTTGAGGACAAGGTGAATTTTGAAGGAGTGGGGAATATTACGCCCTCGGCAGCGAAAGTCGGAAGAAGGAAAAGAGTGAAGTGTTATGTCCAAGGTAGCGGAAGGCGGAAAAAGAAAAAGGTTATTCGTCGCGGCAGCGGAAGGCAGTTCGTGATGGGTTGGGATAACCATCATACTTATCTATTGTCTAGGATATGTATTTAGGAATGTCTTCATGTTTTTTTTAAGAAAGTCAATCAAGAGTGTTTTTCAAGACATCACCTTGAGGGCAAGGTAGTTTTGAAGGGGTGAGGAATGATACACCTGGGCTTAAGCCCATGGCCCATTTAGCTATTAGGTTTTACCCTACTTTTGTCTTATAAATACTCTTGTACTTTTTAGTTTATTAATCAATCAAGTTAATCAATAAATCTCTAAGCTTCTCTTTTCTTTCTTACTGAGCTCGCACACGCTATAGTGGTGCAAATCTATCTCTTCTCCTTCTCTATATTCTTACGGAGCAAGCACACGCTAAAAGTGGTGCTACTATCCGATACAACCCAAAGCGGGTCGTATCAATTAATGATACGCCTGTGGATATGCACAAGGTCTTCGTGATGGGTTGGGATAACCATCATAGTTATCAATTGTTTAGGATAAATGTTTAGGATAAGTATTTGTTATGTTTAGGATAAGTCTTGTGTTTATGTGAGTTATCACATAACTAGTATTTAAGGTTTTGTTTCATTAATGAAAAGTAATCAATCAAATTAAAGATCAAAATATCTCTCAATCTTCTCTCTATTTTATTTAATTTGATAAGTATGATCAAATTGAGGACGAGCGGTTCACCACAACCATCGCCAAAGCAAACGACCTAAACACAGGGGTACAGGTTCAAGATCTTGAGTTGGAAACAAAGGTGTTAGTAGATGGTAAACAAGATGACGTGAAAGTGGTGAAAGTGGTGGGTGTGGCCAGTCATCAAAACAATGATGAGCCAAACGTGTTAAAAGGTAATGGGGTTATAGGTGTTAGGGTAAATAAAAATAACAAACGGGATGATAAAGAAGTCCAATACTCTGTTTATGCCCTACATGTTCTTAATCCGCTCTTGAAGCGTCTTAATGACAAGTATATAAAGAAGAAAAGGATGGAGGCTGTAATTCAAAGAAGATTATGGGATCCCGGAATTAAGAGTGTTTTTCAAGACAACACCTTGAGGGCAATGTGATTTTGAAGGAGTGGGGAATGATACGCCTGTGGATATGCACAGGGTCTTCGTGATGGGTTGGGATAACCATCATAGTTATCAATTGTTTATGATAAATGTTTAGGATAAGTATTTGTTATGTTTAGGATAAGTCTTGTGTTTATGTGAGTTATCACATAACTAGTATTTAAGGTTTTGTTTCATTAATGAAAAGTAATCAATCAAATTAAAGATCAAAATATCTCTCAATCTTCTCTCTATTTTTTGACGGAGCTAGCACACGCTTGAAGTGGTGTCCTGTCCCGATACAACCCCTAACCGGGTCGTATCAACGCATTTGCGATAATGTTTCTAATCTCATTATTTAGGAAGCTTATACTCAGCACCTTGACGATTTTAAAACAGGCTTTAAACTCTCTGCGCATGTTCTTTTTTACTAGTTTCTTGATTATAAATATTGCATTTGTTTCGATCCTTGTATGTTTTTATATTTATGATCTGATCACAACTACTAAAGTTCGTGTGGTCGAGGTGTTTCTAACGTGTATGTTCATGAAAAGTGTGAACAAAGTTCATTAAAAACAAAAATAAAAAGAAGATGACGCGTACAAGTTTTTACCTGTATAGCCGGTAACTCTTACAAAATATAGCCGTTATTACCTATTTTAACAAGTCATAACAAGTTTGATGGGTCTGAATGGTATTTTTCAAAGTTCGTTACCTAACATTAGAATTTTTTGTAAGCTGGTTACCTATCTATGGACTTAACCCTTCATTCAATGTCGTAGCCAATACAACTATTTTGTCGTTAAAAGAAATCATTTTCTGGCTTGATAAATAAAAAGTGGAACAACTGAACATCTGGCCTGTTTGGTTCAAAGTTGTCTTAACTAATTAAAATTATATATTTATATGTGTTTTTTAACGAGTATTCAGTAAGTCCCGCGTTTTATGAAAGAAATTTGACGTGTCCATGAAAAAAGAAAAATCATATACAGCCTGGATGCCTCACATATTGCGAGAGTTGTTTAAATTTTAAAAAGGTTCATTATTTGCCCCTAAAGAGGAACCGGGGTAAAAAGTCATAAATCGTTAATTTACTAAAAATGAGCCAAGTGCAATATATATCTCTCACATCTGCGCTCATCCGATACGTATCTATTAAAACTTCATAATACTTTCCTAATCCTCAAAGTACTAATGTTTCCATAGTTATTTATGAAACAAATTTGTTCCATAAAAGAAAAAAACACATAATATGTAATCGGAAGGTTACCTTCATAAGTCGTCCTCTTTAGAGATTTTCTCAGCCTTAAGAAATATATCTTCATTCCGATTATACTTTGAGTTTTAAAATTTTGATCATGAGAACCTATGATTAGCAACAACATCATACATGTTAAAGGACCTGAAAAATGATCAAGCTTTAATATTAAGAATGATGATAAATAAAAATACAATCTCTTAATAAAATCATCAATTCAACAACCAAAATATGACAACAGATCAAATGAATCAACCACACAAATCCGCCACAACTAATCTAGTGTGGATCTATCACCTAATTAGTGATAGTTCTATTATAATAATAACAATTAAACGAATGATTTTAGTAGTGAGAGATTGCAAAGATCTTTGATCTAATCGAGATAGAGATATAAGAAAATTTAGTGAGTTATGAGAAGCTTTTTTATCTCTATTCTTTATAGGGATAATTACTTAAAAATGTATCATATTTGTCACTTTTTGTTATTGTGTGTATTAAACTTTTTTTTTCTTATTATATGTACTGAACTTTTAAATTTCGACTTTTGTGTGTATTTTGTCACTATTCTGGCCATGTAAAATAACCATTTTACCCTTTGAATTTTGAAAAAAGTAAGGGTAAAATGGTCAAAAATACACACAAAGGTCGAAATTTGAAAGTTCGTTACACACAATAAGAAGAAAAAAAAGTTCAGTACACACGATAATAAAAAGTGACAAGTATAATGCATTTTCAAGTAATTAACCCTTCTTTATATAGCCGAGGACTTTATTCTAATGACCAACAACTCCCTCAAGATCCATAAAAGACACCAAAACCTCTTAACTTGAAACTTAAATAAAAGATTACACAATAAGTCCCTTAGCTCATAAAATAGAATGATACTCCCTCCGTCTCATATTAAGTGTCCATTTTTGACTTTTTGAATTCTTTTTTCATAAACTTTGACCGTAAATATTTTTCTTTATATTATATAATGCTTACTGAAAATTATACCAATGAAAAATACATTCGAAACTCTATCCATTCATATATTTTGCATTGAGTATCATATAACATAAAAAGAAATAATTAAGGTCAAAGTTGAAAAAAAAAGACTTTAAAAAGTCAAAAATGGACACTTAATATGAGACGGAGGGAGTACTATATATTTTAACATACCGCTTGTATCTCATTCTGGAACAAGACAAACATGTTAAGCTTATTATTTAACGGCTTGTGTTGATCTACATCAATACCTTTAGTAAAAAGAAGCTCTAGTAGACCTTTTAAGACCATTTTCATTTTCCCATTGTTCAAAATAAATAGGACCCTCAAAATTATATAATTTTCATCAAGTGTTGCAGCTTCCAAATCCTCTTTGGTAGAGTTTTTATGATCACTCATAGTAGGGATACTATGACCTACTAGATTGTTTAAGTGATATACAAGACTGCCTAAGTGAGGATTGGTGTTACCTTTACTATAAAAAAATTATGTATCTCTGTCACATCATCATTGGGTATTAAATGATCTAAAATCTAATATCTCAATGTAAATCTAATGAGAGAGTAGGTGTTGACACAATCTAAACTAGAGATAAAGTGAGAGAAAATAGAAATAAATGCAAAAGTTTCGCAAGACATTGATAGAGAACATACCTCAAAACCCTTGAGGTAAGAGATATTTATACCGAATGTCATACAACTATACGAATCATTCCCCTCTCATCTATATAAGTGATGCGAGGGAAAAGTGTCGCAAACAACAATAACATACGAAACTATCAGTAACTATTATAATATGACATAGGAGACCCTAAGCTAATGAGCTATAATTTTTCATGCTTTAAAAATCTCTCTCTAAAGGTAGATCATGTTGGGATTTGTTATCTAATAACCTATATTATAAAGTAATATGCATCGGAGAATCGTCCCAAAGGGATGCATATGGTGTACATTTAATTAATAACATAACATAAAATACTTACCCCTTGGTATTGACTCTAGCAACACACTAAGCTTAAAGAACCCTTATGTTCTTAAACTAAACCTCACGAAACACTATTAGATACTAAAGCAAGCATCCTCTATGGTAATAGTCCACACTACGCGTGCACAATACTACCCGAAGGCTAGTTCTATTTCACGATACGAAGAAAAAAAAGTAAAGAGAAGAGTTAACTATGTGCTTCCAAGATCCTTGTATATATAGGTTGAGTTTAGGCCGGCCCCAAACACCCTTATATGGACAATCCATATAGCTTCTGTACTTGTTTAATTAATATGTCCATTACACATTAATTAAAAGGCATAACTGATGAGGTGTCATTTTATACAATATTTCGATGTCATTTAACCCCTAATCATGCAAATATGCACAGATTATGTGATTAATCATTTGTTTTTAGGTTTTTAGCACTTGGATGGCATTTGGAGGAAATACACGTGTAATGGGCTCATTTGGAGATGAAACGACAAGATTGCAGACCTCTCACCAAATCTCTTAAAGAATCATCTCACAAAGCGTGAAGAAGGTGTTACGTAGACTAAATGCGACGCCGTCTGTGATCTATCTAGTGACTGGTTGTCGATATATAGCGAGGCGTCAGGACGTGGGCCGACTTAATAGAGATCTAGAATATCTAAGTGCGATGGCGTCAGGACTTCCAAGCAACGCGTCACAACGATTTTTCTTTTATATTTTAAATCCGAAATTAGGGTTTTATGGTGTATCTTTGTATAATTTAGGGAGGGACGAACCCTAGTTGTTCTAGCGCTTTTTAAGGTGTTTTTAGGGCTAAAACCCTATTGTAACTACTTTGATTCCATGTTTTAATCAAGTAAGAGTATTTATCATTAATCATTCAATATGTCTATGTGTTGTTTAATTGATTCATGTTCTTGCTTTATCTTTAACATGCTAGGCTAATGTGAGAATTCATAATTTTAGGTAAATAAATTATTATATTTTATTCCTATTTTTACTCTTAAGTAAAATATTTATTTTTACTTTCACCCGATTCGGCAAATTTCGTGCTCTTAGTTAAGTTTGAGTCGTGCTTGAAAAATTTATTTCGTCTACGTGCATATAGTAGTTTGATATTTCCATTGTTCACCCCTAAGAATTTGTCCATTTCATTTGTTCATTTTAGTTTTACTTTGTGTTTCCGTCAAACTTTGCTAAACCTCACGTTTTTACTTAAACCTTCACCTTTTATCTAAATATTAAGTAATAAAAAAAAAACCAAGCCATAGGCCGGCCCCCCTTTTATCACTTACACACTCAACAATTTTTTTTCATTTCCCACAAACACAACCATCATTTCTTACATGCAAATCTCACAAAAAGAAAAAAAAACCATCCATTTCCTTTCTTCCTCCCCCTTGGCTGCCGAAACTTTACCACCATCACCACCTCACCTACAATTTTATACTACTCATTTTATTAATCACAACATGTTTCTAATGATCCTTGCAAAGTTTGGTCAAGATTGGAGTTGATTTGAAGGTGTTTTGGGTCCTTTTTGCAAGACTTTTACTAGGGTTTGTTTAAATCAAGTGGGTATCATTGTTTGGGTAAATTAGAAGCTTTTTAATTGAAGATTTAAGGGTGTTCATTGGTCCAAAGATTCAGCCCTAGTTGCTAAGGTTGATTGTGATTGATTTATTGGTTTTAAACATCTCCTAGTAAGGTTTAATTTCTATCATTTGATTTCTTTTAAGTTTTGGTCCATGCAAGAGTATATTAATTTCTGGAAATATTGAGTATTTTGTGTAAGTTAATGTGTTAATGTATCATGTATGGCATTGTATAGAATTTTGGGGTGTTTGGATTGAGGCTTGAATGGATTTTTGATAAGTTCATATGAGTAGTTTTAGGACAGCAGGTTGTGGCTGTGATTACGAAATATTTTTGGTCATAGCATACCTGGAAAATTTGATTTAAAGATAGCCTTAGGTCTTAAGTGTATGTGGCAATTGGATGGAAAATCATCTCCTCCGGATGAGTGAGATACGGCCGTTTTACTAAAACGTGTCGAATCAGACCTAGCTGTAGAAATTGGGGCATAAGTCAAGGTTTTTGTACTAAACTTTTGTAAAATAATTATGTTCTCAGTAGGGGACTCATATTAGAGTCATCTCCAATTGGTTTCACTTAAAAAGCTCTTGTAGTTTTCAAATTGTGTCCGTTTCCGTAAGCTACAAAATGTGTCGCTCCTTGTTCGGGACTGTTTTCAAGTGTTGGATAGAATTGAGTGTATAGAAAAACTTTTGACTTGGGAAGTTCTGGAAAATCCAATAGATGTCTATATATGTGTCTTAGGTGTTTGTAGCCGTTTGGATGGAGTGTTATTTAATCCGGATGATTGAGATATGGGTATTTTACTAAAACGGGTCGTTTTGTGCAAACTAAATTTGAAACCTTCATAAGTCCAAAATTTTCTATACTAGCACCCAAATTAGTAAAACTATAGCTTTTAGGTATTGAGTCAACTTAAATTTTGCCGCATATTTCATCCTCATTGGATTTACGGATTAGGAGATATGATAAAAATGGTAAAGGCGTAAAATTCAGAAAATAGCCTACACTTGTAGTAAGGGGTAAATTAGTAATTTCACATGGGTTCTGGAAAGTTTGGACAGCGGGGGCCACATTTCTGGAAAAATAGACTTTTAATGCCACTTGTACGCGAAAACCTCATGTTTATATCTATTCGATTAAAAGACACGGCTTTCAAGAGGGTGTACAAATTTTAGAATCTTGTAAATAAAGGTTAGATCGAGTAAAGCTAAAAGTGAAACACGTGGTTAAGTGAATTTAGTTAAAACTTAAACTAGAAACACGTCTTGGGGATGTTATTAGTTCAGATGTAGACTTGGGTTTTGAGTGTTTTGGACCCATATAAGTTAGGACACAATGCCATACTTGTTTCGTTAAAAACAAAAAAAATGTTTTATCTAATTCCTTCCAATTTCAATTAAAATGGTGTTATTTAAGTTCTTTCTGATGTTTCTGTTCGTGTGAGTATTTGTCGGTTAATTTTTCTAAGTCGCGTCTTTTATTTTAGGTTGCACGTAGGGTATCCGATTACTTCAGCTCCTATCTTGTTATTTTTCCGAATCGCTTAAAGGTGAGTTCATAGCCCTCTTTTAATACTTACTTGTTTTCTCAAAACTTCGAGGGGAGATTTCATGCTACATTTTTAACTTTTGAACGCAAGTGCTTTGAATTGTATGCTATTCTGATTATTGCCTGATATTAATGCCTAAGTCCCTTACCTGCTATGTTATGTACCTGTTGATCATGAACCGTCAGTTATCTTATTGTAGTGAGCGCGAATGTTGTGGATAGATCTATCGGGACTGACATTTATACAATATTTCCGAGTCATTTAACCCCTTAAATCATGCAAATATGCCCAGATTATGTGCTTAATCGTTTGTTTTCATGTTTTTAGCACTTGGATGGCATTTGGAGGAAATACACGTGACTTGGGCTCATTTGGAGAAGAAACGGACAAGATTACGGACCTACACCAAATCTCTTGAAGAATCATTTTCACAAAGCGTGGAGACGGTGTCGCAGGCATAAACTGAAGCCGTCGTGATCTATCAAGTGACGGCGTCAGAAATCTAGTGACTGCGTTAGGACGTGGCCGACTTAAAGAGGATCTAGAATCATCTACGTGGCGATGGCGTCAGGACTTCAAAGCGACGCCGTCGCAGCGATTTTTCTATATATATTAAACCGAAATTAGGGTTTTAAGTGTGTAACTTTGTATAACTTTAGGGAGACGAACCCTAGTCGTTCTAGCAGCTTTTAAGGTCGTTTTTAGGGCCTCAAAACCCTATTGTAACTACCTTTAATCCATGTTTTAATCAAGTAAGATTGTTTATCATTAATCATTCAATATGTCTATATGTTGTTTAATTGATTCATGTTCTTGCTTTATCTTTAACATGCTAGGCTAAACCCTCCTTTCTATTTACTTATGATTGCATGAAACTTAGGTTGTAGATCCTTTTGATGTTGCTTCTTATTGATGAATGTGCACGTTAGGCTCTAAAAAAACTAGCCATAAGATATTAAATTGGCATAGACGTCTAGGGAAACGCGAGTGTGTAGAAAGGATACCATCGGTAACGGTCTTCATACTACCTTACCCCTAATATGGTCGATCCCTCTTAAGATATTTCACATGCATTTAATATACTCTTAGGGGCCTTGTAATAGTCTTCATACTACCTTACTTGTGCATTGCCTTAACGGAATATTAAATAGACGACGGGTTTGTGTAATCCGTTCATGACTTAGGAAATACTTACACAGATCATCACAAGTGTGACAAAGCAACAAATCTAGGAGAAGCAATCTGAGGAGTAGTGCATGATTAGGTAAATACATCTTTTTATCATAAAGTTATCACCAGTAGTTTAGATTATATTTAGTTTAATTATTAGTTAATCAAACCAACCTCTTAAAACCATGATATTTACCTGCCTTCTTATAAATATAAAAAACAAAAAGAATCTTCTCTCAGCCCCTTAGAATTCTGTTAGACCGTGTTCGAGCCTTCCCAACCTATTCCCCTAAAGAATGATAACAACTCCCGAGTCTTGCCTATACTACACTACAACGATTAGGTACACTACCTAGGGGATTGTAAAGCTTCATGTGAAGTCTTCGCAACCCTCACATCAATAACGTTAATTATTCGTCAAATGAACTAATTAACGACCGTTAAGTTATATCGTAAAATGAATACCATATATAGGCTAGCGTATCTTCAACCATATAAATTTTTATTATGATATGAGCATAGCCCAATAGCTCCTACTTGCGAATGTCATAATCATAAATATACTATACTAACATTGGTAAGCGTCTAGCAACACGTTAATGCTCTTAGAAATACTTGAGTGTAGTTTTGTAAACGCCTCTGTATTAAATGGTTTATTCATAATCTTCCTTTTATTTCACATATCATGTTAAAAATAGATATGGATCAAATTCATCCCATTATATAACGATTTTGTTTCTCGTTTTGAATATTGAACAAGATTACCAAATGTAACAAGATTCATCTTGACTACACTTTGGGCACGACCATGCAAACATGTGATCAATTCAACGAGGGGCCCAGTAGTATGTAACTCTATTAAACACGTGGAGAAACAAATCCTATTTTGACTGCTCGTGTCATTCATGTGCTTCACAACGTCTCTAAGAATAGCCTTTATAACTACCTTATTCATGATAACTTTTAACTATAATCAAGAAATGCCATCCACATATGCAAGACCTACTTGCATCTTAAGTCAAAAGATGAGCAAAATATTACCACTTGTGAAATTCACTTAATGACGTCGATCCATAAAGTAATTTCTTACGGGTTGGGGGAGTCCAATATTCATAACCAATGAATAACATATTAGTTTGGTGGACACATCCTTTAGTATTCAATGAATATTACCAATCACTCACCTTTGTCTTATTTCAACAATAAAACCGTATCATTGACTGACAATTGACAACTTTAGAATAAATAAATTTATTCAAGGATTTAAACATAAAAATATAGAACACAGTAGTATAAATGAAAACGATTGATGCAGAATTTTGCAAAACCTAAAAGAAGATTTGCAATCCTCCTAGGCAGAGTACCTAATCGTTGCAGTGTAGTGTAGGCAATACTCAAGGGATTGATCGTTCTCTAGGGGAATAGATTCGTATGTCACTAAGATCTAAGGGTTGATGGAAGAGCATTTTTGTGTTTTTTAAAAGCAAGTAAAATCTTGGGTTTTGAAGGGTGTTTTGATTAAACTACTAAATACTCCAAAATGCAAGAAATGAAAAATTGGTGGGAAAATCATATATGCAAACAAACGTGCTTACTTAATCATGCATTACTCTCTAGTTGCTCTCTCTAACTTATTTCCTGTCACCCTCGTTAGTGTAATATGTAAGTATTCCCATTTTTTATTATGAGTTGGTTAGAAATGCATCTACGTGACCACCTAAGTAAGGGCTCCTAGAACACACCTTGCTCACCTAATAGTAAATCATGCGCAATAAATACTTAATTAGTTATCCTACTAAACGTGAGGGATTCACTTAATCTAATCATATTTCCCTAGACGTCTATGATAATGTAATATTTTATAGCTAGTTTTCTAGAGCCTAACGTGCACACCACTAACATGAAGTAATAAAGTTAAAGATCACAACAAGGTTAAATGCAATCATAAGCAAACACTAATCAATTTAGCCTTGCATGTTAATACATAAGGTTTGCATATATAGTTTTGGGGTTTGACGACGTCACTAGGTTTTGTGACGTCGTTAGCCCGTTGAATCCCTTTAGGGTTTCTTCAATCGGCACGTTGTGACGTCGTCAAATCTTATTGTGACGCCGTCACTTAGCAATTATGACGACGTCGGGATCTTTTGGTGACGTAGTCTCCATGCACTGAGGAGTCACACCTTGTGTCCAAGAATCCACTTTCTAGCCATATTTGGTGAAGGCATTAGGATGGGAGTCGCCAGCTTAAAAAGTCATGTTTTGTCAAGTTTCTTCCCGAATCGAGCCTAAGTCATGTGCTTTTCTTTCAAGTGCTTCTTAAATGCTAATTACACAAAAAGAAAGGGTTTAGTGCAATAATAGAGCATATTTGCATGATTTTAGGGGTTAAATGAACCCAAAATAGTATATAAAATGACACCTCATTAAATACCCCTACACTTGGTATTTGCTTGTCCTCAAGAAAATGAGCTTTTCTACCTAGTAAATAGAAAAGTCGGGGGAATTTAACCTACTAAGTAAAGATAATTTTTGGCGCAACCAGATCAACCTTGTAATTAAAAGCATAAAAATCATTAAATGGCACTTCACATAAGTGTTTGGATTCTCTCTTTCTCTCGAATGTATAATGAATTATAACAATATTTAAAACAGGAAAATAAACACTCACTACCTGTCATAGCATATAGATTGACATAAGCTTGATAAAGGATCAAAACCTCCACTACTTTGGCGTAAACACCTAGGAATTACTATCAAATAGGTCTTTTAAAGGGTTGTAACGTTAGGTGTAGGGTAAAGGAAACATGGTTAGGGATAATGGAGGATATTTTTACTGTTGGCAAGTCAATTATGCACAAGATCACATGTAATAAGGCGTTGCTAAGCCAAGACTTGATAAAACTCTACTAATCGTACAAAATTCTACATCAAACTCTTTCTTTTCTTTTCTCGACTCTTTCTTGACATAAACATAAGCAGGATGGCAGTCCGTATATTTTAACATATTTTTTTTGCTTTTTTCTCTTTTTTCTATTTTTTTCTTTTTCTTTTCTTTTCTTTTACATACACTTTTGCCATGCCATCATGAATCTGTTAAAAATAAATAAATATACATGACCTAAGATTTATATTGACATCCCTACATTTAAGTTTTTTAATAACTCAATAATAAAATAACTAATGACCCGAATTAGAAGGATCAATAACATGAAGTATATTAAGCACGTATGGGGGTAATAAATTGAATTTCTTTTCCATTTCTTCATAAAATAAAAACTACTATGATTTCCAATCGTCTCAAAACTGTGTACACAAACAAATGACTTGACTTATCAACCATGTATTCAAGTAAACAATTAACTAGGGTTAAACAATTATGATAACAAAAATGTACTAAAAATGAGTACATACAAGAGGGGCTAAGGTGACTTGGGTGTAACATTTAAGTGGAGTGTAAACAAAGCTCTTCATTAATAATCTGGAATCCATCAGAAAATTACGAGAACCATGAAAAGGATAGGCTCAGAGGGTTGTGCTAGGTGTATTTTGCACTAAAAATGAGTGCATAACAAGGTTGCGAGGGTAGTTATATGACCAAGGAGATCATCATAACAATAACAACGCAGGCTAAAAATAAGAATGCCTCTTATCACTTAGTAAATCCTAATCACACGAATGCGATCTTACTAGTAGTCTAGGGATGCATCGCTAAAGCAAGTTCTAGAATCTAATACACTATCGATACACTCTCATAAGCATCAAATATGAATGCTTTTAAACATAAAGATCCAGGGGCGAACCTCACATTTTGGGGGTGTAATTTTTGAGTGGTAGGGTTTTGAGCTAGTCATATAACTCCTATTCATGATACACTTCTAATACTATAGTCTCACCGCTAGATGCCATAATTTTTTTTAAATTTAGGTTAAAATTACCGTCCTAAACTATGTTTCGGTATATTACTCATCATTTTAAAGACAAAGAAAATTCAAATGAAAGAATAGTTTCTAAGGCTTTTATTACCCCCTACATTTAAGTTAAACATTGTCCCTAATCACCTACAGTGACTCTGAGGTTTGGTTGTTTATAATCAACAACCAGGTAATGATGTTCTAGAATTGTTGGATGTAGATAGTAGGGATATAATCATCAGTTAGGGGTAGAGCATGAAAGATGAAATAGTGTTTCAAGATCTATACTATTGTGGTAGACTGTTTTTGAGAAGAATTGGATCAAATATGTAGGTGCAGTCTTTATAGCAAAGAAATTGATCTCTGTTGATGAGTTGTTCTTGTAGTTGTGCTTGTTCTTGTTTTTGAGCTATTTATAATTGTGATTATGACATGACAATGAAATCATTAATGACATGTGATGATGTGTCATTTTATATACTATTTCAGGGTCATTTAACCCTCTAAATCATGCATATGCTCAGATTATATGCTTAATCATTTGTTTTTAGGTTTTTAGCACATGGATGACATTTGGAGAAAATACACCTGACTTGGGCTCATTTAGAGAAGAAACAGACAAGACTACGACTTTACACCAAATATCTTGAAGAACCATGCATACAACGTGTGGAGACGGCATCGCGAATTACAAGCGACGGCGTCATAATTTATAAAGTGACGACGTCAGAGATTTGACGACGGCATCAGAACGTAGCCGACCTAAAGAAACCCTAAAAGATTCGGCGTCACAAGATAAAGAAGACTATTCCACTTGTGCACGAAGTATTAGATATTGTCTTGATTGTAACTCCTTCATACGAACTCGGATTCTGACGATTCAATAGCCCACGCGATCGCTGCGAGAAAATATACAGCTAAGCGAAAAATGACGCTGCGACGGCATCGGGGTTTTTGGTGGCGGCGTCGGGAATGCCGACCTAGGGTTTTCCTATAAATGTAGCCTCATAACTTTGTTTTTATCAAACCTCCAACCCTAAGTCTGATTCTAGGGTTTGGGTAGGTGTTTTTCCAGCAGCTTAGAAGACCTAATTCATTCCATAAACATCTTGTAATGGTTTTATTATCACCTATATCTTAATTCATGTCTTTAATTCTTTTTGTTGATTATGATTTGAGTATTCTTGGATAATTCATCTAGTATTTATTTGGGTATACATAATACTTGTCATTAGTTGATTAGATCTTGTTATTTATGATAGATTCAATAAGTATAATTGATTATAGTTTATAATTCTTGTTTCCTATTGCTTCTTGTTAATGGATGTGCACGTTAGGCTCTAGAAAACTAGCCATAAGATATTAAATTGGCATAGACGCCTAGGGAAACGTAAGTGTGTAGAAAAGATACCATCGGTAACAGTCTTCATACTACCTTACCCCTAATATGGTTGATCCCTCTTAAGTATTTTAATGCGTGTAATGTACTCTTAGAGGGCGTGTAATAGTCTTCATACTACCTTACTTGTGTGTTGCTCTAACGGAATATTACATAGACGACAGGTTTGTGTAATTCGTTCATGAAGTAGAAAATACTTACACATTACATCTCAAGTGTGACAAAGCAATAGGTAGATTTGGATAACTAGCAAGGAGTAGTGCATCTTAGGTGAATACGCTTCGTTGTATAATTGATTTCTAGTTTATTTTATTGCAATTAGAGTAGTCATTAGCTAAATCAAAACCCCTTTAAACCCAAGATTTTACTTGCTTTCATAGTGCTATTACCCTAGTGAACATTCGATCGGGGCTTCACAGTGTTATTACCCTAGAGAACGATAACAACCCCGAGTCTTGCCTATACTACACTACAACGGTTAGGTACACTGCCTAGGGGATTTTAAAGCTTCCTGTGAAGTCTTCACAACCTCCATATCAAGTTTTTGGCGTCGTTGCCGGGGAATACTGTATATTTTGAATTCTATCTAGCTTAGGTCTACTCACAAGATTCCTATCAAGTGAGATTTAATTTCTTGTCAATTAGCTTTCTTGTAGTCTATCTTTTCTTTGTGCCTTTTTTTTGTAAATCACTCTTTCGTTCACCATCATGATGTATGAAAGACCACCAACCACACCCTTTCAAAACCCTCCACAAAACATAACCTTCCCATTCTAAAATTATATCTTGATGTTCCAACAACATCAAGATGAATCTCTCTACAATGCGTGGACTCGTTTCAAAAACATAATCCAAAGAGTCCCTCATCATGGCCTCAATTTATGGTCCATGGCTTAATTCTTTTATGATCATGTCGATAGTAATACCAAAATGGACATTAACTATGCAGCAGGTGGGAACCTTAGGAGATTAAGTGCTGAAGAAGCATGGGAAACCATTGAGGATTGTGCCTAATGTGATAAACAGTGGAAAAACCCAACTAGCACTATTTCTAACCAAACAATATCAAACTTAAAGGCTTAATTAGTTGAGAACAAGGTGGTTAGAGTTATGATACCTAAGTGCATGTCATGGTTAGATGCATATGATGATCTGATAGGTGATATAGAGGATAAGGTGGATAATCTGAGACCACAGAGTACCCCACAAGTCTTTTCATCATTTGAGGTATACACATCGCTCGTGACTTACCCGAAAGAAGTAGATGAAATTATAGGATTCCCGATGGAGGTAGAACCTTTGGACCATATAAAACTAGAGGATTTAGGCTTGAATACTTGTAGTCATGGCCTATTTCTTAGTTCTTGGGAAATTCCCAGTGTTAATGAACCGGAGCCTTAACTTTTACCTAATTTTCACCCTTAGATGTAAATCTAGGAGACAAAAGAGGAACCAACCCACCCATCAACCCATATAGTCCGGGTAATTTTAGGATGAAGGTAGTAAAACCGTTGACCATTCATACACCACCTTCACTCCACGTGGCATATTTCCATCAAAATGGTGTGTATCACTACTATCACACGCACTTGACCTTAAGTGTAGGGGAGACCCACCTTTTACGCGTCAAATAAGCATAGAGTCAGGCTCGTGACTCAAACATAAACAAGCGCTTATTGGGAGGCAACCTAATCTATTATTTTATTGCATATTAGGTGTGTCTTGTGTGTCTTGTATGTTTGTTTTGAGTCATATGATTGTGTTAACTCTTTTTGTGGTTTTTGCAAGAAATAACTAATGGGAACTTGCGTGCAGGAATTTTGAAGAAAAGAAAAAAATTCTTCTTTACGGACCCTGGAGACGGCGTCAGGATTAATCCTGACGGCGTCGCCAGGTCTGCTACAGGAAAATTCGATTTCTAATTAATTTTTGAGAAATTACTCTTGTATAATTTCCAGAATTTGTAATTTTCCTAAAAACCTACTGAAAACCAAAATTACGTTAACACATTGATCCTATCTTTATTGTTTTCACAAAGTCTAAACTTAATTAATGATGTTGTATATATCATTCACCCGTGGATTTTATGCTTGGTGTAGTTGTCTTTGTCTTTGATTACAGGTTATATTTGATAAGAAGAAGCTTGGAAGTTCTTAGGAAGTGTCATTAGACGATTCTTGGAGGATAATTTAACCAGTTATCGCATGTTTCTTCTCCATCATTGAGCAAACTAGGGAAGTACTAGTTTCTTTTACTTGTTTTCTTTTCCCTTTATTCATTTTTACGGGTACTTCTATAGAACATTGGGGATAATGTTCAACTTAAGTGTAGGGGGAAAATAAGCCTTAGAAACTGTTACTTCAATTGCCATTTTCTTGTTCCTTAAAATGATGGGTAATATATCAAAACATAGCATAAAAGGTAATTTTGACCAAAATTTAAACTTTTTATGACACATACCAATGAAAACCAAGTATTAATAGCGTCTCATGGATAGGAATGTGTATGACTAGCACAAAAACCCTCAAAATTCCACCCAAAAATGTGAGGTTCGCCTTTAGATCTTTAGGAATTCGGGTATCCATTATTGATACCCAAGATAGTTTATACCTTTAGCTTTCTCGATAAGGTTCGAATGCAGTCATATGTGTCTATTCCGTCATTATGGATGTGTACGTATGGTATTTGTCGCCTTTTCTAGAGCATTGGTATCGGTATTACATTATATGAGTGTACCAGTAGTATATTATATTTTAGAACTTGTTTTTGTGATGTATACTGAGACCGCATAGTGAGTTTTAGGGTTTGCTAGAAAAGAGGCACTAGGGTTAACCCATGTTTTAAACCTGTAACTGTTATTATGGTCACATCAACTATATAACTATCCCATACCCTTGCCATGCACTCATTTTTAGTGCAGGATACCCCTAGTACTACCCTCTGAGCCTATCTTTTTTCACGGTTCTCGTAATTTTCTGGTTAAGCCGGACTATTAATGAAGAGCATTGTTAACCCTTGAACCAATTGTTACACCCAAATCGCCTTAGCCTACCTTGTATGTACTCACCTTTAGTATATTATTGTTATAACCCAAGTTAATTATTGAGTACACGGTTGCTAAGTCCTTATCCTTGTAAATACTATTTTGGGACGATTGGGATATTGGGGAAGAAGTAATTTATTACCCAAAATTGAGCTCAATAAGCTCCATGTTATGTTAATCCACCTCAAATCGGGTCATTAGTTAGATTGTAAATATCGAGTATGTAAAAGTTCAATTGTACGAGTGTATCTATAAACCCCCATGATGTATTATATGTTTAAGCAATGGCAGGGCAAAAGTGTACGAAAAAAATGTATATAAAAAAAGAGTGAAAAAAATGTACGGGCTGCCATTTGCTTATGTTATGTTTATCATAGAGTCAAGAAAAGAAAAAGAAAGAGATTGATGTAGAGTTTTGTAAAGTTTGTATATCTTGTCCGAGTCTTTGGCTTAGCAACCAAACCAACGTGTATTCTTATAAATAATTAGCTAACCCTTTCACCCCACCAAATTCACACCAAAATCACTCCCCAAATGTATCCCATCCATTTCTGTTTCCGTCAATGTTATCTTACACCTACACCCCACAACCCTTTAAAAGACCTCTTTGATAGTAATGAATAATGCTTGCGCCTAGCGATGGAGGTTTGATCCTTTACCAAGCCTATGGTAATTTATATACTATGACAGGTAATAAGTGTTAATTTTTCGTTTCCCATAGTTGTTATAATTTATTATACACCCGAGTGAAAGAGAGAATCTCAAACACTTATGTGAGGTGCTAGTATATGTTTTTCGTGCATTTAATTACGAGGTCTAGAAGGTTGTGTTGCAAAATACTTTTAAAGAGTAGGTTAAATGACCCCAATATTGATATTGTCTAGGTAGAAAAGCCTATTTGCTTGAGGACAAGCAAATCCCAAGTGTAGGGGTATATGATAAGGTGTTGTTTTATACACTATTTCGGGGTCATTTTACCCCCTAAATCATGCAAATATGCCCAGATTATGTGCTTAATCGTTTATTTTTAGGTTTTTAGCACTTGGATGATATTTGGAGGAAATACACATGACTTGGGCTTATTTGGAGAAGAAACGGACAAGACCACGACTCTACACCAAATATCTTGAAGAACCATGCATACAGCACGTGGGGACGGCATCGCGAATTACAAGCGACGGCGTCGCGATTTATAAAGCGACGGCTTCAGAGATTTGACGACGGCGTCAGAACGTAGCCGACCTAAAGAAACCCTAAAAGATTCAGCGTCACAAGATAAAGAAGACTATTCCACTTGCGCACAAAGTATCAGATATTGTTTTGATCATAACTCCTTCATACGACTGACGATTCAACAGCCTACGCGATCGCAGCGAGAAAAACTACAATTACACAAAAACTGACACTGCAACGGCGTCGGGGTTTTTGGTGACGGCGTCGGGAATGCCGACCTAGGGTTTGCCTATAAATATAGCCTTATAACTTCGTTTTTATCAAGCCCCCAACCCTAAGTCCGATTCTAGTGTTTGGGTAGGTGTTTTTCCAGCAGCTTAGAAGACCTAATTCATTATATAACCATTTTGTAATGGTTTGATTATCACTTATATCTTAATTCATGTCTTTAATTCCTTTTGTTGATTATGGTTTGAGTATGCTTAGATAATTCATCTAGTATTTATTTGGGTATGCATAAAACTTTTCATTAGTTGACTAGATCTTGTTGATTGTGACAGATTCAATGAGTATAATTGATTATAGTTTATAATTCTTGTTTTCTATTACTTCTTATTGATAGATGTGTGCGTTAGGCTCTAGAAAGCTAGCCATAAGATATTAAATTGGCATAGACGTCTAGGGAAACACGAGTGTGTAGAAAGGATACCATCGGTAACAGTCTTTATACTACAATACCCCTAATATGATTGATCCCTCTTAAGTGTTTTAAAGCATGTAATGTACTCTTAGGGGCCTTGTAATAGTCTTCATACTACCTTACTTGTGCGTTGCCCTAACGGAATATTACATAGACGGCGGGTTCGTGTAATTCGTTCATGAAGTAAGATATACTTACACATTACATCTCAAGTGTGATAAAGCAATAGGTAGAATTAGATAGCTAGCAAGGAGTAGTGCATCTCAGGTGAATATGCTTTGTTATATAATTGATTTCTAGTTTATTTTATTGCAATTAGAGTACTCATTAGCTAAATCAAAACCCCTTCAAACCTAAGATTTTACTTGCTTTCATAAAACATAAAAATACAAAAATAATCTTCCTTCAACCCTTAGACCTTTGTGAACATTCGATCCGGCCTTCACAGTGCTATTTTCCTAGAGAACGATAACAACCCCCAAGTCTTGCCTATACTACACTACAACGGTTAGGTACACTTCCTAGGGGATTGTAAAGCTTCCTGTGAAGTCTTCACAACCTCCACATCAACATGAAATGTTTTCAAGTTATTCTTCACTATGTCTGTTTTATATGCTCTGTCATTTCTTTTTTTGAGCATATTCTTTTCAGTTTCTTTTCTTATGCTTTCTTGCTTTTATAGCATAAGCAAATGCCGTCTTTTCTTTTAACATGTGATTTAATTATCTGTTTCTGTTTTTCGTAGTCCTTACTAATAAAACACATGTCAAGTTAGGAAGTTTTAGAAAACTAATAGATAATAACCAAAATAGTCAATTTAGAAATCCATCCAGTTGAACATTTTGGTCAATCTTTATAGAATTCGTAAGTCTTTTATTGACAGTTTTTGTTTATTGTCACCAAAAGACTTTTTATGATACACTTTTGAAAGATTTTAAGGTAATGACTGAACCTTGTTATATAAAAATTTATTTTACAAGGTCATCATACCATCCTTGAAATATGAGAAAGTGTATAATAGAAAAAGAATATTTTCTTGAAACCTTTGAATGTATTCAGAGGCTAAAAATACCATATTTTCGCAAAAAGTTCCAATTGACTGATGTGAATTTTCTAAAGGGTTGTATGTTGATGAGACTTGTTGTAGTTCATCAATGTTGGTAGCTATAACCTTCGGTTTCGTGAGGATCGTTTCTAGTATTGGTGAAATCCAATATCCAACCTACGTTATCAGGATTCAATTCATTAGGAATATCCTTAATAGGGTTTCCAGCTTGAATTGTAGAATTTTCTAGAATAGATGCATCGGAAGAGGCTAACAACGTTATATATAACGGATGCATCAAAAGATATTGATAACGCTTTTATAGAACGCATGCATCAAAAGAAGCTAACAACATTTTTCAAAAATCCTCACTATCCATTCCCGAACTGAATGCCCTAAATAAGCTAATGACAAATTCAGGTAGGTCCTAAGAGTACCGTGAATGGTTCTAACAAGACATTGATTGAAAAACAGTTTTAGAGGCACATCAGAAAAGAGTTTTGAGCAAAACAGATTTTTGGTGATAATCAAAAGATTGTAGAAAAGTATTTTAGCCTAGACTTGCTAAGTATGGGTAACCTAGTGATATCTAATGTGAGTAACAGTATCATCAATTCCAATAATCACATGACATAGTAAAATGTCATTCACTAGTGATGTTATCAACTACGAGGTACAATCATCGAGTTACAACCCAAAAACCAATAACCCTACCCAAAAACTATGACCATAAAGCTACTACTTTTTGAAGCTGCAACACTACCACCATCTAATGACCTGTACCCTGGTAATGTACCACCTCTTGCAACGTAAATGGCCGTAAGATTCGCGTCAACCTAAACCACTCGAGCCTCTCTATGTCTTGAAGATGAATCTCCTTGAGATAGGAAATATCTCGAACAACAAGCAACCGATTATCAAGAGCATGAACATTTGCGATCATAAACTCGCGTTGTCTGATACGTTCGATTACCTCAAAGCATCCCCCGTGAAGCAGTGAGCCCCAATGTTCCTCCTCTAACAGTTCCCTCTAGAAACAACCACCAAATGACAAGACAAAGGAGGTGGAGCCATTGATATAGTTATGAAGTTTTTTTTCTTTAAATAAAGTGTAACAAAAAAGGAACATAGAGGGTATAAATATGTGTTAAAGTGATGCCAAAAGAACAAATAAAGTTGAAAGATACATGTCATGTCATTTACCCCATAATAGCAAAATAAGTTTACAGCAATGTATTATATAAAAAAGGGTTAAAATCAAAGAAAACTCACAAAAACATATGAAGCACTATATAAAACATTTATAATGTGCGTCTCACTAAAAATTAAGATAGGGAGGTGATGTGAGGGTTGCGAAGACTTCACAGGAAGTTTTACAATCTCCTAGGCAGTGTACCTAGTCGTTGCAGTGTAGTATATGCAAGACTCAGGGGTTGTTATCGTTCTCTAGGGGAATAGGTTGGGAAGGCTCAAACACGGTCTAACAAATTTCTAAAAGGTTGAGAGAAGATTCTTTTTGTGTTTGTATATTTATAAGAAAGCAGGTAAATATCATTGGTTTGAGAAGTTGGTTTGATTAACTAATTAAACTAAATATAATCTAAACTACTGGTGATAACTTTATGAAAAGATGTATTTACTTAATCATGCACTACTCCTCAGATTGCTTCTCCTAGATTTGTTGCCTTGTCATACTTGTGATGATCTATGTAAGTATTTTCTAGGTCATGAACGGATTACACGAACCCATCGTCTATTTAATATTCCGTTAGGGCAACGCACAAGTAAGGTAGTATGAAAACTATTACAAGACCCCTAAGAGTATATTAAATGCATGTGAAATATCTTAAGAGGGATCAACCATATTAGGGGTAAGGTAGTATGAAGACTGTTACCGATGGTATCATTTCTACACTACTCGCGTTTCCCTAGATGTCTATGTCAATTTAATATCTTATGGCTAGTTTTCTAGAGCCTAACACGCATATCCATCAACAAGAAGCAACATCAAAAGGATCTACGACCTAAGTTTCATGCAATCATAAGTAAATACAAAGGAGGGTTTAGCCTAGCATGTTAAAGATAAAGCAAGAACATAAATCAATCAAACAACACATAGACATATTGAATGATTAATGATAAATAATCTTACTTGATTAAAACATGGATTAAAGATAGTAACAATAGGGTTTTGAGGCCCTAAAAACGACCTTAAAAGCTACTAGAATGACTAGGGTTCGTCTCCCTTAAATTATACAAAGTTACACACTTAAAACCTTAATTTCGGATTAATATATATATGAAAATCGTTGCGACAACGTCGCTTTGAAGTCCTGCCGCCGTCGCCACATAGATGATTCTAGATCCTCTTTTAAGTCAGCGACGTCTTGACGCCGTCGCTAGATTTTTGACGCCGTCACTAGATAGATCACGACGACGTCGCTTTATGCCTACGACGCCGTCTCCACGCGCTGTATGCATAAATCTTCAAGAGATTTGGTGTAGGTCCGTAATCTTGTCCGTTTCTTCTCCAAATGAGCCCAAGTCACGTGTATTTCCTCCAAATGTCATCCAAGTGCTAAAAACCTGAAAACAAACGATTAAGCACATAATCTGTGCATATTTGCATGATTTAGGGGGTTAAATGACCCTGAAATAGTGTATAAAATGACACCTCATCAAATACCCCTACACTTGGGATTTGCTTGATCTCAAGAAAATGGGCTTTTCTACCTAGACAATAGCAATATTAAGGTCATTTAACCTATTCTTTAAAAGTATTTTACAACACAACCTTCTAGACCTCGTAATTAAAAGCACAGAAAGTATATACTAGCATCTCACATAAGTGTTTGGGATTCTCTCTTTCACTCGGGTGTATAATAAATTATAACATAATGGGGAAACGAAAAATCAACACTCATTACTTATCATAGCATATAAATTATCATAGACTTGGTAAAGGATCAAACCTCCACCGCTAGGCGCAAGTATTATTCATTACTGTTAAAGAGGTCTTTTTAAAGGGTTGTGGGGTGTAGGTGTAAGATAACATAAATGGAAATGGAAATGGAAATGGATGGGATACATTTAGGGAATGATTTTTGGGTGAATTTGAAGTGGAATGGTTAGCTAATTATTTATACGAATACACGTTAGTTTGGTTGCAAAGCCATGAACTCGGACAAAGGTATACAAACTCTACACAACCTACATCAAACTCTTTCTTTTTCTTTTCTTTACTCTATGATAAACACAAACATAAGCAAATTGCAGCCCGTACATTTTTTTACTTTTTTATATATATTTTTTTCGATTCTTTCCTTTCTTTTCTTTTTCTCATTTTTTTCGTACACTTTTGCCCTGTCATTTCTTAAACATATAATACATCATGGGGGTTTATAGATACACCCATACACTTGAACTTTTACATACTCGATATTTACAATCTATCTAATGACCCGAATTGAGTTAGATCAAAAAAACATCGAGCTTATTGAGCTCTATTGGGGGTAATAAATTACTTCTTCCCCAATTCTTCATAAGATGAATACTACCATGAATCACAATCGTTCCAAAACTGTATTTACAAGGATAAGGACTTAGCAACCGTGTACTCAATAATTAACTTGGGTTAAAACAATAATGTACTAAAAGCGAGTACATACAAGGTATGCTAAGGCGATTTGGGTGTAATGATTGGTTTAAGGGTTGACAATGCTCTTCATTAATAGTTTGGCTTACCCATAAAATTATGAGAACCGTGAAAAAGGATAGGCTCGAAGAGTTGTACTAAGGGTATCATGTACTAAAAGTGAGTGCATGGCAAGGGTGTGGGATAGTTATATGATCTAGTTATATGATCGGTGTGGACCATCAAACAGTTTCGGTTCAAAAACATGGGTTTATCCTATGACTCTTTCTAGCAAAATCCTAATATCTTACTATTTCGTCTGGGATGCATCACAAAAACAAGTTCTAGAATTTAATATACTACCGGTACACTCATAAAATTTAATACCGATACCAATGCTCCAGAAAAGGTGACAAAGACCATACGTATACATCCGCAACGACGAAATAGACACATATGACTGCATTTGAAGCATAACTCGAGAAAGCTAAAGGTATACACTATCTTGGGTATCAATAATGGATATCCGAATTCCCATAGATCTAAAGGCAAACCTCACATTTTTAGGGTGGAATTTTGAGGGTTTTTGTGCTAGTCATACACATTCCTATTCATGAGATGCTATTAATACTCGGTTTTCGTAGGTATATGTCATAAAAAAATTTAAATTTTGGTCAAAATTACCTTTTTATGCTATGTTTTGATATATTACCCATCATTTTAAGGATAAAGCAAATGGCAAATAAAGGAATAGTTTCTAAGGCTTATTTCCCCTACACTTAAGTTGAACATTGTCCTCAATGTTCTATAGAATTACCTGTAAAAACGAATAAAGGGATAAGAAAACAAGTAAAAGAAACTAGTACTCCCCTGGTTTGCTCAATAACGGAGAAGAAACATGCGATAACTGGTTAATTCTTCATCAAGAAGTTCCAATGCGAAACTTCATTAGATCATTTCCTAGCTTTTCTGTTAAATTTTTATCATGTATTCAAGGACAAAGACAACTACAACCAAGCAATATAATCAGAAGGATATCTTTAAATACAATATATTACATATATATGTATATACATATTTGTATATATTTTTATATACATACACTACATATTTATTGTATATACACGCTTATATGTATATATATATACATACTCACTCACAACACTCACAAATATATATATTATAATATATTATATATATCTATACTACTATACGATTTCATATCATATACATACAACGAAAATTTAGGGTTTTGACTATGAATGTGGTAAAGATAGGATGAGAGTAATGATGTAATCATAGGTTTATGCAGATTTATAAAAGAATTACAAATTTTAAATGTTGTGCAAACTATTTTTTCAAAATACTTGAAAATTCTTAAATTTTCCAGTATCTGAGCTCACGACGCCGTTAGGAGGAATCCTGACGCCGTCTCTAGGCTCTGAGCAAAAATTTTATTTCGTTTTCTTTGAAAACTTCCTGCACTCGATTATATAAGTTATTTCCTGTATGAAATGGCTGCATGAAACCTGGGATTAGTCAATACAATCATATGACTCGAAACTGACGCGAATTAATCTAAACAATTTATTTTAAAGGGAAAATTTCATCTATATCCTTGGAAATTTTGACAATTACGTCAATATCCTTGTTACTGTCAATATCTTTTTAAAACTTAAAAATACTCAAATATATCCAAAATAACATTTTAGTCCATTTTGATATTACCTATTTTTTAAAAACTAAACTAAAAAGCGAATTACTTTTTTCCTTTGAATCATAAATATAACAAATGTCAAAACACATACTTCTTTTTTTTCCTCGTGTTCTTTCCCTGAATTTATCTCGTTCTTTGTTCTCCAAAAAAATGAATGCAACAATTGATATGTTCAGAACTAATTCAGGTGGCCTTTGGTTTTCAATGAAAAAGAAAACTAACTAAATTTTTTGAAGGACAAATTATACTCGATATTATTATAATCAATATTAGTAATGATAATAATGATCAGACATAACATACATGTATAATTAATAATGGTGTGTCATCGAAAAGAGGTTAATAACATAGAAGGAAGAAAAAATGAATGAAAAAGGATGACGACAGGAAGTTTACCTAATGAAAAGTTTATTAGTTACCTTTTAATTTTGGTTTAAGGGTATAAACGTAATTGATTGTTTTATTTTACATTTAGATAATGGTAAAAAGTATCAAAATAGATTAAATTATTATTTTGGGCATGCATGAGTATTTTTAAGTTTTAAAAGGATATTGACGTAATTTTTATTTTTACAATGATATTGACGTAATTATCAAGTTTTCTAGGGACATAGATGAAATTATCCCTATTTTAAATGTTTGAATTTAGTTCTTTAAAACCGGATATATTCTTCTACACTTATTTTGTAGCAAAACACCTTTAATTGTAAATAAGACGAAGTTATAAACAAAACAAAGCATGATTACAAAGTAATAAATTCAAACATAAAAGAATAAATGAAGAGAATTAAAACACACGACACTCCTAATATGCTGGAAAATGAACATTGGGTTGCCTCCCAAGAAGCGCTTTTCTTTGTTAATGAGTCTTGTAGCTAGACTCGAAGTCACACGTCAAGTGTCATAGAAGTGGTCTAAGTTGATGATCTCCCTTGGACTTTCTCTTTCAGAGAGCCTTCTAATGGTGGGGATTGATTGTAGGGTTTTGTTGAATTCTTCTCCATCCAGGTCAATTATCCTAATTTTGGCATGCCATGCCCCATCTCCATCTTTGGGTGGTTTGTCCCAATTGATCGGATTATCAATTAAGTCTTCAGACTCCCACATATTTCTCTTAAGGTTTATTGGCAAGGCCCCTAGGAATTATACCATTCGCCTAAACACTAGGACGTCCTTGAAGGGATTACTTTTAGCGTCTCTAGCAATTTCTCATTCTCTGGGAAAATGACAATCTAAGAAGTCCTTTCTAGCATAATAAGGGGTTTGCGCACCTATTCCATCTGAGCTAGGTCGTGGTTTGTATGATTCCCTTTTTCCAAGCGTGGTCCAATAGGGCGCTTCCTCTTCACCTAAATCGACTCCTTTTACTCCGAATACCGACCTAGTGATCCCTTCTCCTACCGCTATTTTGGCTTTTCTACAATCTATTACTGCATTGGTGGTTGCTAGGGATCCTTTTCCTACTAGTAAAGGGGTTTCAGGGTCTTTCTTCATATCGATTACGTAGAAATCGTTTAACAGTTTTTGTTTTCCTATGCGGACTTTTACATCTTTAACAATCCCAATGGGGTAAGATTTGGTTTCGTCAGCCAACCCGAAGATATGGTCAGTCTCTTCCAATAGTCCGATGTTAAGCTTTTACTTGTCCAACTATCCAATGGAATCAGAACATTACTTGTTGAATTATCTAGGTCACCTGCTAGTCAACACGATCAATAAACCATTGGCAATATCCAATTAACTAGTTAAGCCCGAAGCGTATATAGAACAGGATCTAGAAGGACAATAATTTGTGTAACTATGATTCTAGATGTATAAATCACTATATGGAGAGTATCCAAACTCATAGATCTACTTGGGCCGCCTTACTTAGATTCAATTGATATGATAGGTCGCATGCAAAAGCGTGTAAACAGTATTAAATTGATAACATAACACAAGGCCTCAATGATAAATCAAGAAATTCTAGATAAACATATACCAACAATCTTAGCTTTTATAATAATGGCTAATACCCGAAGGTATTAGCCTTCAAACATCATAATAAATACAAGAGTAATTATTTAGCCAAGGTAAACTAACCGAGTTAACGAATGATACCAAAAACTGAACGATTACTATGTATATGGAATTAACGTTGATCTTCTTATGGAATTGAATCGGTTGTGCGACCTCTTTGATATTTTACTCTCTGAAATCGACTTTTATGGTTTAGGTATCGAGAATATGATTTAGCACACTTAAAACTCGTTTTTGAGTTTTGTATTTATAGGGTCTGGAAGTCGGTTGGATACGACGTATCCAAGAGTTGGATACGGCGTATTGGGGATTTCTTGGAGTAGGGACCACGCTTGATATCTTCCAGAATATTATATTGATTCCATATCTTGAATACGGCGTATTGAGTCCTCTGGATACGGCGTATTGATCTTTATTCCTGAGTGGTCTTTGGTGAGTGCAGGCACGGATACGCCGTATCTTCTTTGATGGATACGGCGTATTGGTCTTCAGAATAGTAATCTTCAAAATATCTTCATTTAAGCTCCAGAATGCGCGCCTTTTGCTAACTTTCACCAATTACTCTATAATTACTGCAATTCTCAAATATAAACGATTAAGTAACAATTCTTTGCAATAACTATACAAAATGGGTTAATAACATGGATAATGATGCTATAAAATAGCGTTATTTTGATGTCCATCAAATATCCCTTCCACTTGAATCTATTGTCCTCAAGTAGCCTATATAGTTTATAAAAAATGTATCTACGATATTTTCTGTTAAAGCTCTTATTTATCTATTACAAGTACACAACAAAACACTCACGAAATAAAAAGATGAAAACACTCAAATCACTCAACTAATCTATGTGGTAACATGTAACTAATTCGCTCAATTGCTCGGTCATGACGAGTATTCTATCATAAGCTTGGCAAGGATACACATCTCCACCACTAAAGCTAAGGAGTAACAAGTTTATAAAGGTAAATATGATTTTTTTGTATGAAAGGCGTACGGACCCCCCCCACAGTTGATCATTCTAACAATCTTTCACCGATAGTACCACTCCAACAAGGCAGCTGAAGCACACCATACACACACGGAACCGCGGGATAGATGTGGTTCGATCCCTCCCCATTCAAATTTAACCAACTGTTAGGATGAAGAATGATATAGGGTAGGAACCTTCTAACGTTCATCAAAAGTCATAAACCAACAAGGTACAAGGCATGCATACACACCCGTAACGCCGAGATAGACATGCATGTTCGTATGAATCCTTGTTCGTGTAAAACCAGCGGCTAATCATCAGGTGAGAGGGAAATAAATTGTTGTTAAATAAAAATCAAGAAACAAATAGAGAGATTAAAGCTTAGATACAAGTAGTAGGACACTTATTTACGCCCGTTATCATGATAAAGACACAACTATTTACAACATCTTGATCATAGATAAAAAAACAACAACCTAAGTTGGCGTTCCCATAACGGTCAACTTCCCAATCTTCCCAAAACTTTACATACTCTACAAAGGAAGTGGCGATATCTTCCACTTTGTACAATACTCTACATCGTTAATTTTTTAGACGTATCAAAGAATAATCGATCCTTCGTGTAATTCCTTTGGTAATTGTGAAACGATTATCTTCAAACTTTCTTTCTCTCTCTTTTTGTATTTTTTTTTCTTATTTTTTTGATTTTTTTTTGCTAACTATTCTTCGAATCTCAGTGTAGTTTCACCATCTTCACGATCATAATAATTCCGGATAATTTATTCGATAGTTCTTCATTCTTCGGATTCACCATTAATTGTGATGGTAGTAATATCACATGAGCTTTGACTACTAATATACATTTCCATTTGCAATGTGCAAATTTCCAACCGCACCAAAGATAGAAAATGACACAAGACTCGAGAAATACAAACTTTACACTTTAACCAACTAGCAACTGTAAATTAAACTTAATCTAACAGGGTAGGTTAAGGTGTAAGGGTGTAACAAAACAAATAGTTGGTGTAAATTCCTAAAGGATTGGCTCTACGGGTTGTTCTAGTGGATCATCACTCTAAAGATGAGAGTGAAAAGGGTTTAAACGGGAGGTTAACTAACCGGTGTAGTTAGTTAATAAGCAATCATGGAAGCGATTTGGGAGTAATCCTAAAATTTACCAATTTAAACTAGTTACTTCATCTAAATCCATAGTATTCATCACTGCGGTCTCGAGTGATATACCAAGCCAAGTTTTAAAGTCTACAACATCACGCACACTCATATTTTTGTAGAATTTGGGTAAACATTTAGAAATGGAAGATTAAACCCCACAATATTCTAACAAGGGTTATTGTGTGACGGGTTATGTATCAAGATAATTCACAAAAGTATGCTTGAATTTTTTTTGAATTTGAGCATAATTTAAGCTTTTTATTGTGAAAAATAGGACAAGTAAACATTCTAATTCCATCCCCCCACTTGAATTATACAACGTCCTCGTTGTATATATAAAACATTAAATACGAGAATTAAAAAGAATTAGAATGAGAAACTCCCCTGATATTTGCTCGGTAGATTCTCCAAGTTGCGTTTATGAGAAGAATTTGTTGCTAAAAAAAGCGTCTGAATCCTAGCACGAACAGCACACACATAGAATTCTAGAAAATATGCATTCCACCAACTTCGTCGATATTTCTTTCTCGAGGTCCTGTATAAAATATAGGAAGAACAAGTGCATTCCTATCTTGGTACCTACGGTTAATTTAAACTAAACTAAACGAACTAATTACGAGTCAGACTGTTGGATACGGCGTATCAGGTTAGTGAATACGCCGTATTCAAAATCTGACAATAATGTTTCTAAAGTGCAATAAAATAAAGACTGATAACGTCCAGACAATCAATACGCCGTATGGTATGGAGCGGATACGCCGTATTCGATAACAAAATTAAATAACAATCCGGGTTGTCTCCCGGGAAGCACTTTTGTTTACAGCGAAGTCTTTAAGTTAGACTTTTCTTCAGCTTCCACTTTATTTTTCAGCTCTAGTCACCATCCATCCTTCGTCCATAATCTGAAAGATTTCTTGGTAAGCTCGGCATGCCTCTTTTCTTGTAACAGTAAGATCGTCGTATTCGTCTTCTTTTACAGCAACATACTCTTCATCATCATTAAACGAATATTTGATCATCATATATCTCCTTATATTGCACACCGGTTGCTCTTGAATTTCACATAATTCTTCACTCTTATTATGTTCATGATTTATCTCATAAGCATCATCGTAGTTTGTATAAGTATTCCACTGTCTCTTTTGTTCGTAACGTGACTCGTCATCATCTTTAATAGATCCTTCCATGATAGCTTTGTTTCTTAAAGCCTCAATACTTTTATTTAAATCCCTCAAAGCTTCGTACCATCGTACTCCTAATAAGGGAGTTGGTTTCCCACAATTTGTAAGCTCTGGGTAAAAAATTCCTCCATTTAGTATCCATCCCCCCTTCTAACCATGTTGGCCATTCTGAAACATCACAGTCTTTTAATTGAAGACTTGAAAGTATGTTTACATGGTGTGGGTATGCCGTCCAAAATTCAGCGTCAGTCCATGTTTCTCAATTACCCATTGGTACATCCTTATTCCATTCGTAGATCTAGTCGTCTTTGTAATCTTCATAGGTCTTAAACCCTATAATATCCTTTGTAAGTAAGTCCGGATCTACCTTGAGAAGGTAGTTAAATTCATTAAATGCTGAACATATAGGTGTCTCATAGTCAAATATATTAGTGTCGATCCTAAAGACTTCAGCAATTTCATCATCATTATCAGAAGATTCTTCATCAGTGAGCTCTACTTCATCATCTCCTCTGATACAGTAAATCCATAATGCTTTCATAGTATAATGATCCATTGTCTTATAGTTGAAGAATTTTGATCTCAACTATTCAATAAATGCAATATCAGACGGATCATATCCTATATCACCATCAGCTTCTTGTTCTGAGTCATTATCTATTTTTGAGTCACATGGGATGTTATCAATTTTAACTTCATATGTGAATAAATCATCGTCTATTTTGCTTAATCGACTGACTTCGTCGTTGAAAACTTCAAGTGATGCATCGTAAATGAGCGGAACATCTTTGACCTTAACGTCCTTAATTTTCTCGAACTCTCTTTTGATAACCTCTATCATTCTTACTGAAAAATATCTAGAAGATTATCAGTAGAACCAGCGGAGAAAGGTATATAAAAAATTTGGGCCTTACGTTCGAGTATGGAAAAGAACTTTATCAGATGACCGATACGCTGTATCCAATTATCGTGGATACGCCGTATTAATCAGTTGGAATGTATACGCTGTATTGGACAGAAAACTGGATACACCGTATCCGATGGAAATGAATACGCCATATTCAATTGTTGACCAGAACAGTGTATTTAAGATAAACAATATAAATGCGCAAACAATTAAATACAAATATACAAATATTACATAATATACAAGAATATGCACTAATCTAAATTACACTAATCATACGGGTTAGATCTAATCTAATGTTAAAAACCAAAATATCAAAATAAAAATCAAGATTAATTTTCACTCCCCGGCAACGGCGCCAAAAACTTGATGTGTTGTCGTTGTATGGTATATTTAAGATGATTCAAGTTTTAAATTTATATTTTGCTGACTAAACCAAAAACAACACTTTAACGGGCAGTGTACCCGATCGGTAGTAGTTTCGTGGTAAGTAGGGTGTCGAACACTTGAAGCGAGGTTAAATCTATCAATTTAATTAATATCTTGGTTATCTAATCTATGTTAATTCTATTCTATTCTAAACCTATGTTAAACCTATGTCAGTCTAAATCCTAATTCTAACGGGAAAAGGAGGTTTTTCAGCCTGAGAGACTGGCACGGTTTGGTTGGTGTCTATAATCAATTCAAGGCACTTTTACCCACGCAAGCTAATTAACAAAAGATAAAAGAGCGGTCGAACCTTATATAAGAAAACTGTATTAACCATTATTAATCTGATTAGAACGTTGGTTTGTTTATTTAGTACAATGATTTCTTCTCTCGAGGTGGCATATCATTCTTAAGACTTAGGCGTTACATCATCCTAAGACCTAGACACAATAATTTTGTCACAATTAAAGCATCCGTATAAAGCATCCTTATTTGCTGATTATAATCTATCTTAAGGATTAAAGCAATGGTGATCTTGTTAAATCCTAGCTCATATAGACTTTACCCACTTACCGCTTAATGGCAATTTATACACTAGTAGTCCACTTGTCCAACTATCCAATGGAATCAGAACATTACTTGTTGAATTATCTAGGTCACCTGCTAGTCAACACGATCAATAAACCATTGGTAATATCCAATTAACTAGTTAAGCCCGAAGCGTATCCTAGACACAGACTTAGAAGGACAATATTTGTGTAACTATGATTCTAGATGTATAAATCACTATATGGAGAGCTATCCTGGACTCTAGATCTACTTGGTCCGCTTCACTAGATCCAGTTGAATGATAGGTCGCATACAAAAGCGCGTAAACAAGTATAAATTGATAAACATAAACAAGCACTTAACGATAAATCAAGAAATCAAGATAAACAAATACCAAACATTCAGATCTTCATAATATGGCACCCGAGGTATTAGCTTCAAACGTTATAATAATTACAAGAGTGTTATTTAGCCAAGATAAACTAACCGAGTTACAACGAAGGGCCGCCCAAATAATACATGGGATAGACTAGGGTCAATATTAGTTTCAATATTTTCCAGAATGGTGAAATCCATAATTTAACTCATAGTTCCTACAAATACATGCATATCCCTTCCTAATCCTACGAAATTTCTTCCCCTATACTCATATCCATTCTTTCTAATAGAGTTATAATAGGACAAGGACATGATGTTCAACGGTATGTCAACATCAATGTATGCGTTGGTCGTGAATTTATGTCCTATCATGCAGGGGATTTTAAGGTTTCTTGGGTCACCTTTTTTGATCCTAAAGTCATAATTCAGTGAGCATTTGGGCATCTCTTTAATCAATGATTCATAAATCGATTCCTCACCTATATCAACTAAATCCAGAGGCTCTTCGACATCTAACCATTCAATTTCCCTTTCCTCATCGTTTCTGCTAGGTTCTATTTTATCAATAGCAGTTGGGTCTTTCAGCTCCGGTTATGGTGTATCCCTTTGTTCTTCCTTACGTTCAACGGCGCTAGTGTTTTTGAGGTTACCTTCTTCTTTTCATTTATCCTCTTCTGGCTTGTCGTCATGGGGGGTTACTTTGATGGATTGCGATGGTGCTGATCGAACCGTGGATTCGGGTTGAGCATTGGGGGTCTTCTGTTGGGTAAGAATGAGCAGACAAAACTAGAGAGGTAGAGTTAACATTCAGTTTCGGGTTCTTAACTGTGTCGCTAGGGAGTGCTCTAGCCATTCGATCAGTGATGGCCTTCAATACTGTGTCGATTTTATTGGTCATCTCGCTTTGTTGTTGTTTAAAATCGGCTTCAAACTTGGACAATTTAGCGTCTTGAGATGCCATGAAGTTGGACACTAATCCTTCGAGATTTGATTAATTTTTAAAACTTTGAGGATTGTTGTTGAAGGAACGGTTCTAGATCAAACCATTGGGTTAGAACCGGTTAGGTGGGTTTGAAAAATTCTTTTGGGAATTTTGGGGTTGTCTCCATCTAAGGTTTGGGTGACTTTTCCTGATGGATTGTAGGTGTCACCAAGATTATTTTGCTTGGGTTTGAAAGTGTACCACTTACCTCCCACTTTGTTGGTACGCGAGGATGCATATTCAACAAAAGCTTGCTCGAGAACTTCCATGCAGTACTGAGTGTCGTGGGGACCACTACACATCTCACATGAAGAAGTGATCTTGTTCACTTGAGTAGGTTGCATGGGAGAAATGTGAGCTTCCATCAAGCATTGGACTTGATTTTCAAGCTTGATGAGGCGACGGTCGAATGTACTCAAAAAATCTTGAGGCA
>BQNB010037715.1:0-49257 GCA_026074375.1 Tanacetum coccineum | reverse complement strand
TTATAAAAGTTAGAATGTTATGATGAGTACTCATGGGTGCAAAAGTACGACATCTTGCTTCATTCTGTTTCATTGTCTAACACGATCTGATCCTCAGACCTAGGTGGCTTAGTTGAGCCGCCTCCCTAAACCGTCCCCGTCAAACCCTAATCCTTACCCTTTAACCTTTTTTTTTAAGACAGTGATATTAATTAGCAACCCCAATGACGTGGCACTTGTTTTAGAGTTGTTATGGTGACATGAAGTTATGTTTGATCGGCTCATCAAATAGTTGCTGTTTTGATTTTTTTTTTAATATAGTTCTTTAATTTTTTTTATGTCGAATCCAGGGTATTAATTCCCGAGACGACTTTTGTTGGTGTCGAATCCAGGGTATTAATTCCCGAGACGACTTTTGTTGGTGTCGAATCTAGGGTATAAGTCCCGAGACGACTTTTGTCGAATCTAGGGTATCAAGTCCCGAGACGACTATTGTCGAATCTAAGGTATAAGTCCCGAGACGACTTTTGGTTTTCGGCAGATAGATACAGGTTGAGTCTACCTTGAGTCTGCCGTGTTAAGCAGATAGATACAGGTTGAGTCTGCCATCTTTGACAGATAGATATAC
Organism: Tanacetum coccineum; assembly: GCA_026074375.1. NCBI lineage: Eukaryota > Viridiplantae > Streptophyta > Magnoliopsida > Asterales > Asteraceae > Tanacetum > Tanacetum coccineum. The sequence goes on along the minus strand of BQNB010037715.1, from coordinate 48,650 downwards.
CTTGAGTCTGCCGTGTTAAGCAGATAAATACATGTTGAGTCTGCCATCTTTGACAGATAGATATACCTTGAGTCTGCCGTGTTAAGCAGATAGATACAGGTTGAGTCTGTCATCTTCGACAGATAGATATACCTTGAGTCTGCATGAATAATTTTTATTTCTTAGTTTTTTTCTCCAGTCCGAGCTTTCGCGATTTCGCCGCTCGGACTGCGGGAAAGTGTTAGACGAATAAGTGGCACAAGCCCGATTGTGGGCTTGTGGTCCATTAAGGTTAGGTTTGATGTTGCTTATTTACAAAGTTATCTATTTATTATAAATAGATATGTCATCTCTTATATAATTCATTCAATCAATACAATATCTATCATATTACATGTATTTCATTGATTGATTGTCATTATTTATTATCCTATATAGGCGAGAAAACCTTGATCTCGTACATCTTTTATGTGTCAAATAATTTTTCTCTAACGATCTAGTCTCATGCAATAAGAACATGTTCGCGTGACCTTTAGTTGAGAGTTAAATATTTGTCGTAAAGAAAAATATCACTGGAGCAGCCCTCAATGCTAGTAGATGCACACTACCATAACATATTTTATATTTTTTTTAAACATTTATTGCTTAAATTAGGATTAATCTCCAAACATGATAAAACACTCGAATTAAGTCAATGAAATGGGATCAACATAGATTACAAATTATTTAAAGATTAAATAAACAAATTCTGGTTATTCGTTTTTTCATAAGAAAAAAACCCTACTTTTCATCTTTTCTTGAAAATAAAATATTTTATAGACGGTAAATTGTTAAGCGAAAAAAAAAACATAATCAGGACGGGAATTTTTTTTATCTTTTAGTAGACGGGCACTTCGATATACTTTCAACAAACGTTTTGTCAATTTTTTTAGTGTTGAAATTTAAGCTATGAAAAATCACATTGAGATTATAAAATCACATGTGATTTGTTATTTTAAAGTTCACGTTGTGAAAATCACACGTGAATTCTAAAACAACAAATCAACTATGATTTTACAAATCAAAGGTGATTTTACAAATCAAATGCGATTTTACAAATTGATGTGATTTTTTAAAGCGTAAAATTCAACCTTAAAAAAACTCGAAAAAAGATGATTTAATTCTCATCGCGATGTTATGTGATAGCACAATAGCTAAGGCGCATACGGCCATAACATGTCCAATACAAGCCCAAAAGGGTAAAGGCCAAATACACTTTGCTTGGGGAATACATGTAACTACTTACCAGAGTCACAATGAGCCTTTCTTGGAGAATCAACCTCCAAGCAACAACTGACATGACAATTTGTCCCCCCGAGACCATTGTTGTAGTATTGTCACGTGCAGACACCTCATTTGCATAGAGGTAGTGTTGCGATTATTTCGTTATGATGTGCAGATCGTGTCTCGTACGAATATTCCCATAACGCAAAGAGCCAAGGATGTCACACCACATGTCATTCTTGTCTCCTCTATAGGATGACCTCCACGTGGGTTATCCAGCCAGATCACATCCACGGATCAGACACAACCCTAAATGCATCCCTATAAATACACATGCATTTCAAGAGAAGAAAAAGTTCATCTTCTCCACATTTACACACATTAAACCCTAGTTGTATTTGAGTGTTACCCCGACTTTAAATAAACACTCTTATCTCGGGGTTCTTACCACTCAAGGGAACCAAACATACGAATAACCTAATCTCACACCATAAACTTTTATTAATCCTTGCTTTATGTACCTAATCTCACATTAAACCCTAGTATGTGAACAATATGATTCATTTAGCGTAACGTTTAATTGTTTCTGACATGTATAATTTATAAAAAAAAAGATAACATTAATTTTTTTTAGTTTGATGAAAAATTAGGTGATGAAGATTTAATCTTTTCATCTTTAGAAAATATGATCATATGTGATTTGATTTTTAGTGCTGAACATTTTTCATAAGTTTGGTTAAAAATAGTTGTTACAGCATGTTTAAAAAGATGTATTTTGCGAATGATGTTAGATAATATTTTTATTGCAACTTAAACTGTTGGAAAATATGGTATAGCAAATATGAGTTTTTGCTAACTTTGGACAACATTTAATATATGTAGATGTTATATATACTAATAGATGTTTGGGGCTTTGCGTTCTCCTCCAAGAGAGCTTCGCAACGAGCCAAACTATGTCCAAAATGGAGTAGAGATGAATGAGATATCGTGACTCAAAGTGAGGCACGTGGAACACGAATATGGAACTATCCCACATCGCCCAAAGTGTGAAGTGGGATTGGGTTTATAATGAAACCTTGGTAGTTGCTTGTAAATTCCTTTGTGGGGTTTATGCTCCCACGTCTACGCGCGGGGGGGGGTGCAAAAAATGGATTTCTGGGCCAAGTTGGGTTCGGTTCCACTGAACTCATGCGAGCCCGCGCGACCTGCGGACACGAATGCAGCTCCGGTGGTTCACCTACGCGCCTATCTTTTTGCTACCAGTTTTGTTATAAGGTTCCAGAATATTCTTGATGCTACCAGCTTTGAGATTAAAATGTTGAATTTATCAACATTTCAAAATCGTGTGTATAGTGACCCGGCTGAATTTCAGCAACTATCTTTGGCTTGTTGACCAAGATAGGGTTTGCCTATATACATGACCCTTCTCATTCATTTTTAGATACACAGAAACGCAATACTCCAATAACTCGATACGACAACTACTCTCAACTGGAGTTATCTCAATTGACTATGTGGCGTCAAAGGATAACATCGCGGATCCGTTTACAAAAGGCTTAAGCAGAGAGTTAGTTAGTAAGTCGTCTAAAGGAATGGGACTAAAGCCCTTGAAGGAATGAGTTTCTATGAAGGAAAACCTAACCTAGTTGACTGGAGATCCCAAGATCTAGGTTCAATAGGACAACCTAATCATAGAAATGTGGGGGAAGTCACGTCAATGTGGGGGAGTTACTTATCTTGTAACCTCCTAGCCCATTCCTATAACAAAGTGACTTGTTGAGAGGTCAAACATATGGCTTTAATGGTTCAGGATGAAATCATAAAGCATAAAGATTCAAGATGAAATCTGAAAGTATATGTTTCTAATGATTCAAGATGAAATCACCTATGTGAGAGAGAAGTGGGGTCGCTTCGAAGGGAATTGTGGGGGCGCAATTCCTAAGAGCTCTTGCAGAACCAGGCTAGTGCTCATGACCATGACGGGCACGACTATGAGGACTTGACAAGGTCAGGGAGAGTCCTGTGTGAGTATGTATTGTCGTCTACATAAACGGGTGTTGAGTTCAAGGACATCGCGTCTACTCAGACCTAGGAGACTAAGTGCATCTCACAAGGGAAGGTTCAAAGGGTCACACCTACCTATCCTATGCAGGACTTAACCGCAGAAATTTTGCCGAAATTTTCGGGTGTTTTTGACCGATCTCCATTCATGTGGGGGATTGTTGGAAAAATATGGTTTTGCAAAGTGAGGATTTGCAAACTTTGGACACTATTTAATATATGTAGATGTTAGATATCTTTATATTAGATTGGGGCTTTGCGTTCTCCTCCAAGAGAGCTTCGCAACGAGCCAAATTATGTCCAAAATGGAGTAGAGATGAATGAGATATCGTGACTCAAAGTGAGGCACGTGGAACACGAATATGGAACTATCCCACATCGCCCAAAGTGTGAAGTGGGATTGGGTTTATAATGAAACCTTGGTAGTTGCTTGTAAATTCCTTTGTGGGGTTTATGCTCCCACGTCTACGCGCGGGGGGGGGGGGGGGGTGCAAAAAATGGATTTCTGGGCCAAGATGGGTTCGGTTCCACTGAACTCATGCGAGCCCGCGCGACCTGCGGACACGAATGCAGCTCCGGTGGTTCACCTACGCGCCTATCTTTTTGCTACCAGTTGTGTTATAAGGTTCCAGAATATTCCAAAGTAGTTTTTGATAAGTTCAAAATGGTTGAATGGATCAACAACTCGGCTGATTTATAGCACCCATATTGGCTGAGTCTAAGCTAGGGTTTAGCTATAAATTATAGCGCCTCTCATTCAGGTTTGACATAAGAAAAACGAACTCCAAAAATTAACCATACGCAGCAGCGTTGAGCGGCCTTCCAGCAGTTATCATCGATCTTTAACCTCGATCCTTTCCGTAATCTTTCAGGTCAGTTTGTCTAGTCCGGCTGTACAACAGCTTTGGACGTTGTACCCTGGGAAACAGACGGCGAATCTGTTTTAAGGGAATCGTGTTAAACACGAGCCTCGTTCTTCATTCTTTTACTGCTTTATTTATCTGTTAATTCGTCCGATTCGTTTACTTGTTAATGTTAGTCAGTTTGCGCTATTAAAAGTATGCAGGTTTCCCTACATAAACAACACTAGTTAATAAGTTTTAATACGATCACATAGTTATTAAATCTTTTAACCTATTTCTCAAGGTATATATATAGTCTAGTATCTAAACAAAAATATCATAAATGATAGGTTATCGGTACACCTAACATGAAGATTAAAGAAAATGAATAAATGATTAACAATGCACTAAAACAAATTTTTTCTTGAAAAGTTTGCTGATGAAAAAATATGTGTAATGTTTTGTTCGATTGCTCTTTATTGTGTTGATCACCGTTGACACCTTTAGGAGGTGTTTGCTTTAAGGGTGTAGCTATAAGGGAATACTTTCGTTATTAAACATCAACATTTTTTGTATGCTACAATAGAATTAAAGAATGATAGAATCACCAAAAATTGATTCCTTATCAAAAAGCCGGGTGTTGACTCAATCCCCTCTGACACTTCCTCTTCCTCATACAAGTGGTCTATTCTTTTAATTTTTAATCTTATGTTTGATACTTTTTTTCTAAAACGAATGGTTGTAGTAATTTTTGGTTTTTTTTAAAACTAATATAAGAAATGTATTTCTAATCTCTTTTTTTTCATTCAAATCTATAAAACAAACAATCTTTTTAATCAATCATTTCTTTTTCTCTTCTTCATTTCTTTCATACCGATACCAAATACAAATCTCATTACAAACCTATTTACAAACCAAACGCACCCTATACACGAGGCTAAAAAGTTTCAATTTAAGTACGCTAAGTCCACTAGGTTACTGTTTACTAGTTTACTACTTTTATAATTACCTCATTAAGACAAGAATTGTAGATCACAGAATTTGTCAACCAACAGGGAGGTTGTCACCCTGCCTCGTGTCGCCACAAGTGTAAAACGTATAGTATATTTAACGTCTACATATAATTCATATTAGATATGCTATTATCTACAAAAATATTATTTATTTCGTTTCAAAATAATTGTGCTGTGAATCTTCTTTTGTTCAACTTTTACTTTAACTAATTTTTATTTTATTTTGTAAATGCAAAATATATGAATGATATTGAGTTTTAATATATTTTCATTTGTATGATTTTCATCAATTTTATAAAACACATGCAAATATATTTAAAGTTAAATATTAAAAATAAAAATTCAAAAATCAAAACAGGATAATTATTTTGAGAGGGAGAGAGTTTAACTTTACATGTTATACTCTTTTATACTTTTATATGTCGTGTTAACTTTAAAAGGTTTGTGTCCCAATGATACCCTATATGTGAGAATATTCTCCAACTTTATACTTTTATATGTCGTGTTAACTTTAAAAGGTTTGTGTCCCAATGATACCCTATATGTGAGAATATTCTCCAACAAAATAGCTGTGGGTTCGAGTCGTGCTTCAGACGTGAGATTGTTTGTTATATATCGTGAGATAATTAGTTGTCGTTTGACTCCAAATTTATAGTATCCGAGCCAGCCCAAGTGATGAGGACACTTTTCATAAATATGTTATATATGCCCCAAGTTTATTGATAAAAACACACATGTATGGTGTTGCTGTATTTTTTTTGTCTGCAATAACATTCAAGAAGATAAAAGCACACCCGGCTTGTCAAAGCATATTTGGCCATGAACAGGACAACAAAAGAAATACATGACCCGTAATACAACCAAATAAAGCGGGATTTGAACTAGTCATGTTGGATCCACCTTCTAAAAGAGAACCCCGAACGTTTTAAAAGCTGGCATTTTTGGCATCATGAAGATCACATGACCTGAAGCTTCTTAGCAAAGATGAGAGTTCCTTACTGCACAATTTCACAGCTTTGACATTGAATAATCCAACGCATCTACAAGGAAATCTGCATACACAAAAATAGATGTATAAGTATACGTATACGTACATATGGTTATATGAATATGATAAGAAGAGTACCTGCGTCATCTTTGTTGAAGCACATAGGTGGTTTTATTCTGAAGACATTCCCATGTAATCCACCTTTGCCAACCAGAACTCCAAGCTCTTTTGCACGGAAATAAAAACAACAAATTCACGGTTAGAGGGAGCAATTTCAAATTTTGAACCCATATATCTAAATAATAAGTCAGCTTGAGTTCAATTTTGTAGTGACGCGTCCGAGTGGGTAAAATCAAATAAATTGATCTATTTAAAAAAAGTTGGATCGTCGCTTTTAGCACTAAGTTTCATAGCTATGATAAACACGATAATTAGCAATGGATAAAGAAGATTGTTAACCACTCAAGGGTGGCCTAGTGGCAAAGGGAGTTGTGGTTATCACTCTAAAAATGTGCGAGGTCTCAAGTTCAATTCCTGCTAGGTGCAAACAACCTTGAAGTGGCCACGCCAACCTCCTGAAAAGGGAGGGCTTTACCTGGTTTGAGACTGTGTGGCGGTGGGTTCAAACCCCGTGGATTAGTCGGCCAAAAGGTCGGAAACCACGGTTACCCAAAAATAAAGAAGATTGTTTAACTGGATCCGTGCTTTAAAATTTACACAGTTTGACTGGTTATGCAACCCAATTAACTTGGGCACTCAACCATTTTATAAATGGATGAATTCATGTAAAATTACATCTGCATCGGGTCAAATAAGCAAACTCATATAATTTAGCTAAAAGGAAAAAACAGGTCAAAAGTCATGTGCGATTACTTTATAACTGCTCGATTTATAAGTCTTGCCTATGTCCTAGACAAAGTTTAATTTAAAATTTAATGCATAAAACCTCTTAGAGATACTTTATTGAAAAGATTATTTATTATTGAAGGCATATGAACTTTGTAGTCATATCTGACACACTAAGTGGTTATTTTATTATTTGGAAAAAATCTGTTGGCGGTTTAATGTGACCCTTCTCGTCTTCCAATGTTCGCCCGTTTTGACATACCGACCCATTCAATTTCTAAATTTCCTGTACAAATTTTTATTTTAGTGTACCTCGTAGTTTTTCAAACAAAACTGCAGTCTCAGCTTTAGCAGGCGTCTTCTCTTTCCGGTCAGTCACGAGTTCAACCCCAACCATCAACCCCCTCCCTCTCACATCTCCAATTACTGAAAAACCAATTTTTAACAACCATAAGATTTGGTCAACAAGCGAAAATAAATTCTAAAAATGTCATTTTTAACAGAAATATTACTGTCATATTTTTGTTGAAGATCTTTCAGTCTCCCGATCATATGAGAACCAACATCAGCACAATGTTTTTGACGGTTTTCTTTATCAAGAACTTTGAGTACTTCAAGTCCACCAGCTGAACAAACAGGGTTCCCTCCAAAGGTGTTGAATTGTATTTTTTGAGACATTACTTGTGCTATTTCAGGTGTAGTAACCACAGCTCCTAAGGGTAAACCATTTCCGATTCCCTGGATATATTTATTCAGACACATTACTTGGGAAAGATAAACATATTATGAAACATATACCTGTATATGCTTTGGTCAAGCTGTTGTTGATTTGTGATTTCAGCAACAATAATAGTACAATGATAGTTACGGGGTGTTTGGATGTGCGTTTTTCAGAGAGATTATTGTGACTTAAAGAATTCGATAATCAATTTGATTAAACTTACGGAAAATTTTCTTATGAATGAGTCGATTTGACCATTTTTAACACTCATTTGGGTTATGTTTATCCCAAACCCGTCAAAAAAAGAACATAGCTACAAAAAGAAAGTGTCAAAAGTTGCCAAAAGTTTATCTGTAATGCGTACAAACTCCTGTATCGCTTTATTAGAAGAGTTTGATGATTTTTGTACAGTTGTATTTAAATTATCTAGAACAAATGGACAATGAAGTGTTTGCAGATAACCTAACCTACACTCCCTACCCATTTTGCGGCCTTCATAGGGACATGTTTCCATTGCTTGATAATAGATACAAACAGAAGAAAAAACATAAGGGGAATGATGAAAAGCTACCTTTGCCATGGTGACAATATCAGGAACCACATCTTGTGTTTGAAAACCCCAATAATGGCTTCCTGTGCGACCAAATCCAGTTTGAACTTCATCAGCAATACATACGCCACCCGCTTTACGTACCATGTCATAAACCAATTTCAAGTATCCTGGAGCCAATTCAACCGCTCCCCCAACTCCCTAAAGTAGAATCAAAATTCCAACTTGGCAAAGATTTGTAGGAACTTGATAAACATATAAAGAAGATATGAATCTAACACTAACCTGTATAGTTTCAGAAATATAACCAGCAACTCTTCCTGAAGTACCGTGATCAATGTGATCTTGTACGTCTTGAGCATACAGATTAGCATCCGCGCCAAACACCCCTCGGTAGGGGTTTGGATTTACAACATGATGAATTTCAACCTACGAAATTCCGGAGGAAATAGATTTGGTAAAAAATAGAAAAACAGGTCGATTTGGGTTTCACTTTTCCTCAAACGGGTGAAATGGGTTTTTTTATAGCCAAAATGGAAACTTGGTCCACTGGGTCGAAATTCACCAAAAGTGTATTGAAAATGCATAAACCTCGGTCCTCATAAATCATTTTATAAAAGGTATGAAATTGTTACTATATAGTTCTGCAATCATTTTTGACACGTGCCATGATTATATAATTTTAAAGACATGAAACATACAGAGTTAAGATCAACATAGACCCATTATTTGTCATAGATCCAATGAACCAATCTTAACCACTCATTTTTTCATCAAAAATAAAAAAACTCACTTTCCACCTCTTTTTTAAAAATAAAATATCTTACAAACGGTAAATCGTCACACGACAAAAAATACACCATCGCGACGAGTATTTTTTTATCTTTCAGTAGACGGGTGACACGATATACTTTCGAGGAACTTTTTTTCGATTTTTTTTTTCAGGCACGAATTTCGAAAATCATATATGATTCGTATAACGAATCATTGAAATCATATATGATTTCATGAAATCAAATCATATATGATTTGTGATTCTAACGAACTTTTTTTCAATTTTGTTTCAGTCACGAATTGCGAAAATCATATATGATTCGTGTGACGAATCATATATGATTTCATAAAATCGTATATGACTTCATAAAATCATAAAAAAAAATTCGTCGAAAGTACATAGTGTCGCCCCTCTATAGAAAGATAATTTAATTCTCGTCGCGATGATATGTTTTGTTTTGCGTAACGATTAACAGTGTGTGAGATATTTAATTTTTAAAAAAGAGGTGGAAAATGGGTTTTTTTATTTTTGATGAAAAAATGAGTGGCTAGGATTGGTTCATTGGGTCTATGACAAATATTGGGTCTATATTGAACTTTTGGCGAAACATACAACATAAAACCCAACATGCAATAAAAGTTACCTGTTCTGACCTGTTACCCAACCCACCAGACCCGCCCACTTTTTCACTAATACTTAAACACGGCATTTAGCTAAACCTTCAGTTTTTTCAAGATTTGGTGAGTAGACAGACATACCTGTGGTATGGGGTACTTCCATGTGTTCAAAGCTGTCAACCCAATAGTAGCAGCACTTCCACCATGGTATGCATTTCGCAAGGCAATCATCCCAAGGTTACCAGTGTATAACCGCGCCATCAGCATTGCCAGCTCATTTGCTTCCGTTCCAGAATTTACAAAATACACCACCTGTTATAATATCTTATATTATCATCAAAATGAACTTTTTCACAGATCAAGCAACATATTCTTGTAATGATACTAACATTATGCTACAATGACAAAGGACAAAATGAAAAAAAGAATTTGACAGACGACTGGTGGTACATAGAATCTGTTTCTTATAAACGCACTATTAATGGGTGCCACTTATATCTCAAGGTGAAGCTGACGGTCTATACAACCACAAATCAAAACTATTTAGCAACAAGTGTATTAGGAACAGGAAAACCACCTTTAGATTTCCAGGCATCTTTGCTGCTAGTCCCTCTGCAAAATCACCAATTGCATGGTGCAAATATATAGTGGTAGCATGTTGAAGAAGCTTGTTTTGCTCTTCAATAGCTCTCAAAATATCAGGATGGCAGTGACCACAAGAAACTGTAACTATCCCAGCAAATGCATCAAGATAACGCCTCCCATTCTCATCAAACAGATATTGCATCTTTCCTTCAACTATATTAAGCTACAAATATAAACGAGTTTAAAATACTATATATAAATTAACATCCCATACTTGAAAAGAAAGATATGTTAAGAATACATATTCGGTTTCAAGAAGTCTTTATAAAATGGTCTCTTTTAAAAAAAAACATCAGTCAGTTCCCGATTCTTTCATTTCCAGATATACTTTAGGCACTGACTTTTAAAAGAGATTATCGAATTATTGCATTGCCAGTTCACACATAAGCAGTTTCTAGTGTTTGGGACAGTGAAACTGATTATCAAATTATCTGATTAATTAAGGGTCAAAAATAACAGCTACCTGCTAATTTTCAAGTGCTTATTTACTCGGATTAAAAAAATGGCTAATGTCATCCAAACACTCTAAACTGCCTATCTGCTAAAAGAAAATAAGCATATAAGCAATCCCAAACACCCTCTGAGGTACGAGTAGCTGCAACGCATATATTTATGATATTATGTTTATTTAGTACTGAAATGTGATCTAGGTGTCATCTTACTAATCAGAATTTTTCAAATACTCGAACAATCTATACATAAACACTCTCTCATGCAACCCGTTTCGTTATAGCTAACCATCCGATTCTAATTATTTAATATCACATAATCACTTTCCAAAAGCTCACTTTTTGGATTTTGGCTTATGTTTCAAAAGCTCACTTTTTGTGGATTATTTTGAAACTTTTCGGCTTATATAAGCTTATTATGACATAACAAACTTATATAGTAAGCCGAAAAAGTTCAAAATAAGCCATAAAAAGCGAGCTTATGAAACATAAGCCCAAAACCAAATAAGCCATAAGCCGTCTATATAAGCCGAAACAAACACCCCCTAAGTCACACCTTTGAGCTTCAAAGAACATATGCACATAAAGTATCAACTCCTTATCAATCCATTGATTCAACCATTGTAGTTGCAAATATAAGGCCAAAATGTAGCTTTTTTTTCGATATGTCAAAAGTGACAATCAAACATATATATAAACAGAAACATTTATAACCATAGAAATGACCTTAACCAAAAAAAGTGCAAGAACATTACAGGCTTCTGATAGTAATGAAACAAAGAAGGCCCAAGAAACTTTTTCCTCTTTTCGAACACTTGTTCGGCTTTCGGACCATTATACGCCACTGGCTGATACTCAAATGGAGGTATCTCAGGTGGCTGCACGGTTGAAAACCGCCTAAAAGACGAAACCCACCTAGGATTCACAAGAAGATTCAGACTTTTTTTATTCATGATGTTTCTTTCAACCCCCATTGCTTGTTTTTTATTTTTATAAAAGTTATAACAGGGAAATGGTGATGATGAAAATGAAAATGGGGTGGCGGAGTTAACAGTAGTGGTTTTTTTTAAGTATCTTTTGTTTGATGGAAAGATATGGTGACTAGGAATTTGGTGGATTCAAGATTCTTTTTAGCTAATGGTTTTTTTGCTTGATTATTAATGAGATGATCATGATGATAAGGATCATTGGTTGAGTGCATGGTTGTTAAGATCTCGATCTTGATCTTGATCTTAGGATCTTACGATACTGCAAAGCAAAAATGATCCGAATCCTACATAGGATCTTTGCATGTTTAGGATCTTATAGGATCCCGATCTTGACAATAGGATCTTAAGATCTACTCTGATCCGATCTTACTTTTCTCGAACCACAAACTAAAAAACTACAAATTTATGGGTTGTGTTTCGTAGAATTTAAAAAGCAACATGTTAATCTTCTTAAACATTTCATAATCATGATTTAGGACAACATTTGTATGAAACATTCATATAATTTTGAGTTAATGATATATAATAATTTGTAGATTTGTATAATATTACAAAGACTATTAAGAAAATGACATTATGGTAGGATCTTACGATCCCGATCTGAATTTACGATCTCGATCTTGAAAAAACAAAAACAATCATGGGTAGAATCCCGATCTTGAAAACCTTGGTTCAGTGTACTAACTTCTAACCTCAATTATATTATTTTAACTTATTAGGAGTGGTTGAGATTATTATCTTGTCTTATATCAAGTGTCCACTTTATAAATTAACTAAACATTTTACTAATTAAATATCATATATGCCCGTTAAAGTTTATTCTTATCGGTTAAAATATAATAACATCTAGAAATAGCAACATGAACACTTAATATACAAAAAGTATTTAAAAAGTGTTTTAGATTACTTTTTCCCGCATATGTTTATGTTTACAAACAAGTAATAGATGCCCGCGCTTCACTACTAGAAGTTTTGATTTGGCATGTTTTTTTTTTGTGTAGTATGTCTTGTACACATTTTTTGCTTAATGGATTAAAATATAATTGTATAGCATTTTTTTATATACTTAGGTTATTTGATCATGGAAATTGTGCTTGAGGTGCATCGGTATACTATATACTAATTTGTATAAAATAACATTAGATAATATTTCACAAAAGAAAACGTTTTAAGGGGTTTCAAATGTACTTTTTGTCTATTAGCTTTAAAGGCTTCGTACCAGCTAATGGAACAAAATAGAAGAAAATTCTTAGATTCACTTCGGTAATGGAAGTTAGACAAAAAAAATTAGTGTTATGTTGAATATGTGACATGAAAGCAATGAAATGGATTAAATTGGATAGGCGCTGAGACATAAAGTCAAAATAAACCTACATATGACTCGATCAAAACAAATGAATGATGAAACTATACTTTTCCATCAACAAAATTACAAATACCAATACTCCAAATATAACTTATGTACAAATCAATATTCAATGCCCGTATCATACAAAACTTCATATATGTTCCGAACTGAAATTTAAATTTAAAGGTTTTGCAGACACATTTCCAAACATCCCAAAATTGCAGCAAGCACAATTGATTTTGCAACGGCCTAGACCTTGAAGACATTACATCCACCACTATAATCGTATCCATCTAAAATTGCGACCGAAACCTTAAATCCACACACAATTACACAAATTAAGTCTAAATGAGTGCCAATACCATAAAATAACACAATCTACAATGAAATAGGAAAATGGCAAAATGCTAAAAAATAGGTATATTTTAGACTTAATTTTTAGACTAAATATAATTGGATAAGCAAGAAATGCAGCGAGTAGAAGAGAAGATGTTTACACACGATATTTGTCATTTTAGCATTTTCACAAACAATTATTGTGTTACTTATGACTACAAAAAGAATGTTATAGCATTAAAATTATGTTCATAGTAAAAAATATAAACAACTTAACTAATGAACACTTTGGATAACTTTCAACCTATTCGACTCGCTTTGGATTCGGCTCATGTGAGTTATTGCAAGTTGTAAAAAATATAAACATGTAATGTAATTATTTTTACAGAATTATGAGAATGAAGGAAATAAACCTGAACGCGACGCATGAGAAAAAAATGGTTTGAAGAGGATCTATTCGGACAAATGGGTGAATACACATACTGTGCAGGTCCATAACTCCACCAATCACATGTACTAATTAATATTCATGAACAAAAAATGTAATCATAGTGCGCCTCTGCTGGATTCATCTGATTACCTTGTTCCTAAACACAATACAACAGCAACCATTTCACAAACATAATACAACATCAGCCATTTAACAGTGCATAAATGATAAAATTCCACCCGCAACACAACTATATCCATTTGGCATCTAAAATCTTAAATCTTACATTTTGCGGCATTATTGGGTCCAGGTAGGAAAAAGCAAAAACATCTTTCACTGTCTTGATTCTTTCCTTATTTAACCGATTGTGGAAAGATCCCTCTTTTCCAATTTTCTCCAGTCTTCATACTCATCAGACAGATATGGCCGTTGATGCTTCTTGGGTGCTAAAACTAAAAGGGAAATACTTTTAGGGAACTCTATTCAAATAGTTGGACAAACAAAGATGTGATTTATTATATATCATCCGCACTTGCCCTAATAATCTGCTGCTTCTTTATTAGATCCATTTCGTTTTCCATCCTCTTAAAACACTTCTAGCAACTACAAACAAAAGAAACCAAAAATGTCACTACATGTAATTAAAAAGTGGTGTAACACCCTTAAAATAAGTCGCAGCAGAATATGTAACCGGGAGCGTTACTTCATAATACAATAGTACAGGATATAAGAGAACGGCCTCTAAATGAGTCGTTTAAAAGATAACATCGTTGTTTTATTAAAATAAATAAGTTCAAAACAAGTTGTCCCAAGTTTGCATCAAATGACATTCATAGTTTAAAAGTACAACAAGGAAAGTTGTGTATGAAAAGTCTATGAAAATATAGTCTTGTATGAATGAAGACCAAATGCACTCCAAATACTTCATAATGGGTTAAGCACCTGAGAAATACATGCTTAAAAATGTCAACATAAAGTTGGTGAGTTCATAGGTTTAAGTAAATAATAATTGTGGACCGCAAGATTTAAATTGTATAACAGGTAACACATATAATGCTAAATAAGATTGTAATTTGATTGCATTAAGCTCATGACACCAAAACGAAGACATTGTATAAACATAACCTTTGCCCGTTGAAAGGGTCTAACCTGAGACCCTCCAGACTTCGATATGGTATACGCCCGTTGGCCTTGTAGGGGACCAAACCTGGACGGGAATGTCAATCCCAATAAATCTATTTATAACACACGCAGTTACACAAGGTAATTAACGGTACATGATGATGGGAGTTGTGGGTTGTCGGTACTTAGGCGCATCAATAATCATTGTAAAAATTGTAATGTATTGTACTTATGTCCAATTGTAAAAACAAGCAATGTATCTCACCCCGATATTTGTAAAATAATTGTAAAACAGTTAAAGCGGGGCTATAAACTCACCTTAAGTAAATGTATTGATTTTGAGATAATCAACAAATGAAATCGTCACAACACGTCCGGCACGCAACCTATTTAATTATGGGTCGCATGCAAGCAAAATAAAATGATGCAATATATTTTATAACGTTATGTCACCACCTAATAGTTTGCATTTTTGTTTTATAAGTCAAAATAATATTTACGTCAATTTCACCACTTAATATACAAGTATCCACATTTTTAGTATTTTCATATAGTCAATTTAGTTATAGTCTAATTAGTGTATAAAATAATATTTATAAAGTTTACGAGGCGTATAAATATTATATAAGTGATACTTCATAATTTTCAAAGGTTTTTATAGCTCAAATGGGCCCGATAACACTCGAAAACCCTAATTAAAAATCCTAACAGCTTTATAATTACTAAAAATGTGTGCATGAAATTTATTAACTTTTTTGAAAAATAGTCCAACTTTGACGGAGTGTAACTCCTTCGTTATAAACATTCATGACAAAAGAAAAGTCTCTTATTTAGCGAAAAATCATTCCGGACAAGTTTTCTTTCGTATACTTTAGCCGATTCGGATCCGAAAGGGGTCAAAACCTCAAATTAAAATCTGATCAGAATGTTCACAGTTTTGTAAAAGCTGTCATAAGTATTTAAGTTTCGCTAAACTTTAAACGGCCATAACTTTTTCGTTTTATTACGTTTTTTATATCCACGGAATCGTATTTAAATGTACTATTATATTTTTAGAGTTTTAACTTGTCAAAATATTTTTAAACCGCTTCTAATCTACGAACTGTTTAGGGCAGATTTTACACACTTCCAAAACTACTAATTTAACTTCGTTCCCAACAACAAAAATCCTTCTAACCTAATTTCTTCATTCACTTTCACAACAAATCCAAATCTATCTAAATCCCATTCAACACTTCAACAATATTAACTAATATTTTCAAGAACAATAAATTAAATATATAACTAAACTAAGCTACTTTATAAATTACTAATTTAATCAACAACACATATATTCTAGCAAGTAACTTGTAATATGGCAAAAATAATTATTTCAAGTGCATGATCATGTGTATAATTTATTTAATACTTTCTTGCAAGTGTATATATATATATATATATATATATATATATATATATATATATATATATATATATATATATATATATATATATATGAGACATTTACTTGTTTTCTTTGTGAATCATTTAAAAAATACAACTAGTTGTGATATAACATGATAAGTAAGATGTTCATAGGAAAATATATAGGATGAAAGTATGGAAAAGAATATGAAACCTTGGAGATGAAGTATGGAAAGATTAGTTGTGTTAACACCTAAATCAAACCCTAAAACTTGTTTGATTATATCTAAACCCTTAAGAACTCCTTGTAAATACTTGAAAATATCAAAAACCAAAACCCTATTGGTTTTCTTATGGTGGCCGGTTTTTAGATCTAGAGAGAAAGAGATGGTATTTTGTTTTTGCTAAGTGAATTGTGAGGGAAGCATACTAGTTCTTTAAGTAGTAAAACAAAGTATGGTGTTTATAATTGTTTAATAAGCTAGATGTTGGTTAGGAGGGACAAAACATGAAGTGACTACAGAAGCCTCATGTTGTGTCATTGGGATGGGGGGGAAGAAAGGGTTTGCTTGCAACTTTGGTTATAACCATAAGATATTATGTTTTGTGTACGGTTAACCTAAAGATAATAAAAATGATATTTTATTAAGAATGGAAAAGGGGGGGGGGGCAATTTATATGTTTCTAAGGGAGAGAAATATTTAAATTTTGGGTATTATACTATTATGTATAAGTATGTTAATATGTATAAGTACGGAGAGGTGGTATGGTTTACATGCATGCATAAAGGTTCATAATGCAAAACGTAAGCGTTTTACGTAAAACTTGCAAAATAAAATATGAAAAGTTCTAAATTATCTTCATAATAATTATATAATATATAATTGACGTAAACTTATATTTGTTTAATGCCGGTTTACGTTAAATATTGATTTTCAGTTTACGCGATTTAACTTAACGGTTATAATTAAAAGTAAACACGTAAAGGTTCAAAGTAAATAGTTTTGAGTTTATTGACGTAAATTGACCTGAAAATGTAGATTGTCACAAGTGGCAATTCATAAAAAAAATAGCAAGTCAACTCTAAAGTGAGAATCTTAATGATAAGCAAAGTCTTAACAGCTTTAATATCCAGATGACAACAGTCGCCATGAATCGGTGTGTTAATGTTCATGGCTTTTGGTTTTGTACATTTGATAACCACAATCGAAAACTGTTAGCACTCTCTTAATAGACTGCTTACTTACATTAAAAGCGCAAGAACAAAAGACACATATATGAATCCATTTAGAAAAACACGCTCAGTAAGTATAACAATAATACACTCAACATCTTTTCTAGATTAAAGCAATACAGGACGTATGAAATGATGCTCGCCTTGAACTTCAACATCGATCTATTTCATATGCTCAATGTTTAATTTACTGATAATAATATTTTATAGGCCTTGCAGCAGTAGCAACATCCGCTGATATGCCGGTATTGTTTTTCTTGATGTATAAGATGCAGGACAACGTCTTTCTGCTGCCTCCTTGTCTGCTATGTCCTCCTATCTCTAGCATGCACTGCCATAACACATATACCAAAAACTCAGTTCGCTAACGAATCAATCCCTTTTAACATCCATTACTGTTAACAAACACTAACGCCTCTTAAATCACTTCCCGAAACGGATACACGCTAACTAAATATTAACAACCTAGTATCACCTTATTCTAAAAATCAACATACACTGTAACAAACTTAAGCTCGCTAAACACTACCTTTTTAAAATCCCATTATTACGGGTCAAAAATTAATAATCCAAATAAACGCTACATTACTAATTTACATTCTATCATCGAGTTCGAACTACTAACTATATAAATCCAAACAACCCCAAACTTCATCTAAACATATGCGACACTTGACATTCCACACACAAAACAACATAAATATCTATAATAACCACCAAAGTCAATATTAACATCTAACCTGGATATTGTCGATGAGTGGGAGTTGGATACACATGTTATACGACCGGAAATACGTGAGCCTACTGGGGGCACACACATTAAGATACGAAGAGTACGTTTATTAAACATTTAGTATACAATTACTTATTATTAAACGTTTAATATGCTTCACGTAATAATTTAAATAACCGTTAGTTACCGTTATGATTTTATAACTAACTTAACAACTATTTAAATATGAACTGAAGGGATTAAAATTGACAAAACCCGAACCTTATGGGGGTCCTATTGACCGGCCCTATAAGCTTCTAGAAGAGGGTTTTAGGATTAATTTTAGAGATAAGGGATAAAAGTTGTATTGTGATGAGGATTATAAGGAGTCATAGTTTATCTAGAACTAAAGTTGAGGTGTTATATAAACCCCTCATCCATCTCCCTCATTGAGTCATCTAATCCCATACAAAAATCATTCATCACACATACGACACATAAAAACAAAACCCTTAAAGCAAATTGGTTTCCCTAGTCCATTCATTCGGCATAGAAGAATCAATAGCAAAAGTTATTTGCCTTTTGTTTATATTCTATTCGTAAGGCAGTAACAAAAGTATATTAATAATACTTTTGGTTCACTTTTATTCATTCTTTGCTAATACCATTCGAACGTAATACTATTTTAGTATTTAAATTGGTTTTGAAGCAAGATCTCTACACTCGTTGTTTTGGTTTTCGGATCTAGAACAAGACACAAGTTTGTTTGGTTTTCGGTTCAAGTAATTAAGCATACACCATTGGTGTTTGGAGCTCTTGAAGTTACGACTAGCATTGTTGCGTACTTGTTCAACGTGTTGTGTATGCAACCATAGAGGTGATAAGTTAATCACTTGTTTTAAGATCAAGATTCTCGTTTAATTGACTTTTATCATTAAACAAAGGTTAGTGTTTCTTAATTTATTTGTGTGTTAATTCTTAATATCAAACTAGATCCATCTGCTACGTACTCGTAGTAAATGGTTTACCTAGATAAATCCCAACAGTGGCATCACGAGCCAACCTCGTTTGATGTTATGGATTACACACTTAATAAAAAACGCTAGATCCGTTTAGGAAAATCTTTTATTTATTGTTTTGACCGAAAATTATGGCAATAATATGAAATTCTTGCCATAAAGAATAAATAAAACCTATAATATTGATATTATTACTAGTTAATATAGATTAAAAGGAATAGATCTAAAATTAAAAGTTAATTAAGTTTTCAGTTTTTCTATTCTTTTTTCGGCCTTAAGACTCACGCAATCATACTGTATGATGCATGTGGCGATCTAGGTACTAAAATGAAAACCTAGTGAGAGTATTTTGGTTCTCCGACTGGGGAAGACTCACTTAGAGAACTCAGAGTATTATATGATTTACTGCTTTTGATATAGAGTCTGTCTTCACCTCATCCCCTCTTTCTTTCTGTTTATGTGCTTATGTGTTTATACTCCATGTGACTAATTACTATATGCAAAAGATTTTTTTGAAATCATAAACGGATTAATACTTAAAGTGAAACTTGTTTTATTTAAACTAAAGATTCTTGCGAGTTTAAGTTGGGGTGTGGTTATCTATAATGTTGCGCTTAGAAATGTGACTTTCCATGACGAACTTACTCGAATCTTGGTTTAAATTTGTCTGTTAAATTACACACATAATTATTAACTCCCTGTGACATGCTATGTGTTATTTGTAAAAATCGTTTTTGGACAAATGTAATACAGACATTAAACTATGAAACCTGTTTTCTTGAAGATTTAAAGTTTTTAAGCTTTTATCATATGATGAATCGCTACTGTACCATGGCTTGATTGACCATGGCTTTAGTGGACTTCTAGGGTTAAATTGATTTTTAATCTTTTCTCGCGCCACTACATGCTTCGGCATATGAGGTAATTATTGGAAGAACTTGTGTCTTCGGACACATGCAGGAGTACAATATAAGGTTTGATCAATTTGTAATGGTTCTCGCAATATTAGCACATATAAAAACTAAGTTAACAAAGGGTTTTTCTTAACAATCTAAATACATCGTTAGTCAATTGGTAAATCGGCTCACCCATTGTGAACAAACTATAAGAGATGTATACGGCGAGGCGTTTGTTTCCCTAAAGAAGTTAGGGTTTTAATAAGCTTAGCACTGACCCGCTTCTTGGCTTCTTTGTGCGTTCAAATGGAGATACTGAGAACTTTTGATAGGATGATGTTAACAAAACGTTTTCTTAACTTGTGCTACAAAGATGTTTTGCATGCTTCTTTGTACACCATTTTGACACATGTTTTTATAAACTTATGTGTATGCCCCTATGTGAAATTTTAAGTCTATGCCAACCAAAATAAGAACACATGCACTTGGATTGACCTCTCTGGTTAGACCTCAGAGCCTTTCCAACCCATGGCAAATTTTTTCTATATGTCAGATCTATGTTAATTTTTGCAAGTTCTTTTCTGGTGGACTTAAATCGAGTTACTTGGTCAGACCTCGCATGAGACAAAATATGTACATGACATTACTATACGATTTACTAAATTCATGTGTCTCATAAATCTAAGAGTTGCATTAACAATGCAATTAACGCTCGTCGCTTACCTCTTGCCCTACTTTTTAATACGCTGGTCAGACCTCCGGTAATAAGTGGGAGGTCAAGTTGGATCTTAGTCTTATTAGTAATTAATTGGGTAGTTAATTCATTTAAGAATGTAATTATCAAAAATACCAAAATTGAACTATTTATGTTCTGATTAATTATGTTATTGTAACATAATTCGTAAACGAAAGAGAGAGACCTACTCCTATCTCTTCTCATTGGTAGACAAGAATAAGATAGGGTTATTATTGAATTTTTTCTTCATTTATATTTAAAATCACTTTTAATCTTTCATTACCCTTTTTCGGTTCTGAAATCTTTGAAAGATAAATTACTTTGTGCAACTAGAGTACATTTTATCTATAGCTACCAAAATAATGACATCTTGCACTTGTCATGATGTATGAGTTTAAACCGCAACGAGTAAAGAAAATTGCTATCAAGTCTCCTAGGTATATTTTCTTAGACTCATTTTATTCCTTACAGTGCTAAACATCCTTGTGGCTAGGCAGACAGATTAAAAAGGAATTGCTTGCTAAATGTTCAAGTTAATGAAAGCATATATGGCTAGTCCCTCATCTATATAAGTATAACTTCATATACTTTGTTCAATACCCAAGTACATTGCTACTTGTAGGCATTTTAAGAGAGTTAAAAAAGTAAATAAATCGCTATTTGCTTTATACTGGTGATGTAACACTTACAATGTTGACAAAACCAGTGGGAGCTTTGCGCTTTATTACTGAAAAGACATTCATGTGAGGTTGTCAAATTCAATAGGAGCTACAAGATTTATTTTCTTGTTAGTTGCCCATATTATTTCTAGCTTGCTTTAAAATAATTCATTACTTTCTGAATATGAACGACCATGGTTTTAAGGAAAATTGCATTTTATTTTATAAGATAACATGTTGCCTTCTGATGTTGCTTTCCGAAATGTTATCTATAGAATAATAATCCACAATTCCTTATTAAACGTTATGGTTTGAAATCTACTTGTAATATCTATGACACTATCATATTGTTTATACAATCGAGCGCTTGTCGTATTGTTTTAAACCATGTTGTCCCGTACACAAGTGGGAGAAATCTTAAGTGTGTGCAATGTGTGCAAGGAACAACATATAACAATATAATTATTGGTTTCTCTTGACCGCAAGGTAAGAAAGCTAATAAATCTACTAGGACTTAAACACACATGATGTTTGTTGCCCTATTACTTTTAAATGTCAAGATATAATATATAGCTACTTCAACTCATTGACTATATGTTTTAGTCAAAATAATTATGGTTCGATTATAAAATCATAATTATGAAGTATTAAATTAACTTGAAATTACTACTGAACTCAAGAGTTTGCGTTCATAACTACTTTAGTTACTATAATTATGTTTGCTTGTTAAGACATAATTATAAAGTCCTTGAATTTATCAATGACTCTTAACATAAAGTAAGTAGTAAAATTGTTATGTCTTCTTGTTAACACATAAACATGATGTCCTTGAATTATTCAAAGACTTGTAACGTATACTTGACATGTTCTGTTTTCTTAAAACACATGAACATAAAGTTATTGTACTATTTCAAAAAATATACGTTATAGCATGCACATGGTTTTATAATACTTTGTGTTCAATGTGACTCGACCCTATTGACAAGTATTTGATCCAAGGAGAATTAAGTTATCTAAGGAATTCTGATGTAGTCTCACAATTCCAATACTTATAGAATACCACATTATTATGGTATGTCTAATGTGTTGACACAAACTATATTCATATTGTTTGATTTTTGATAACTTTAATAGCTCCACCTCCAAAATCGATCAAGGTTAGAAATTTGCGTGTGTCATGGATACACTCAATATAGTTCCAACCTAGAAGGTATTCAAGACATTATCTATTTATGGATTGGGATGAATCCTATTATGTCTTGATTAAAGTTCTAACATTTGTTAATATCTTATAAAGCATATTACTAACAAGCTGGAGATGAGAACTGTAAAATGTGTTTTGTGTTTCCCAATTAAGAACAATTCATTGTTTCTTAAATACTAAGTAATTAGAGAATTATCTCTACTTACAAAAGTAAGTGGGAGCATCTATAGATCTTGAAGATATTCAAGAACAAAATACATAACCTTATGAATTCACTTGTTAATGTCATACTAAGGTTAAACATAAAAATGTTAAACGAAAGTATAATGTAACTCTCATTCATAAATCCGCAAGGATGCCTCATCAATGGAGTGATATTTTAATATCAATACTAAGGAATATAAGTTAAAGGGTCATAGTAAACATGCTAACTAATAAGATGAATTATCACATCTTGAATCTGATAAATGTCTTAGAACTATGAATGATAAGATGTAGTCCTTAAAAGATAATCAATGTTTTGAGCTTGATTGATCTTTCACCAAACAGTAAAACTGTGAGGTTAGAATGAGTTTTTTTTGAAGAAAGGCTCATAAACACAAAATTGTATATGTATTAATGCCTGACTGATGATAAGAGTTTTTAATCTTACTCAAGCAATTTACTATGATTAAATCTTTCTCTTTTACACGCATTAATTATATAAAGATAACTAATTGTCATACATGTTTTCTTGAATCTGAAATATGACAAATTAAGGTTCATAACTATTTCCTTAATGATTACCTTTGCGAGGACGATGCGTAATCAAAGGGGTTATGATTCTATATTTGAAATATTGCAATTAAGTTTTATAACTCTTTTCTTTATGATTACTTTTGCGAGGACGGTGTGTAATCAAAAGATTATGAGTTTAAAATAATCTTTATAAAGTATACAAGAAAAAAGAATCCAAGTGTGGATTGGATCATGCATCTAGGAGCTGAGATCTTAAGTTTAATTACAATATGATTTTTGGTTAAATTGAAGATAACTCCTAAGTATACCTGACATCAAGTGAGAGCACTATGTTTTTTTCTTAAAATTCATATGTTGAATAAC
Source organism: Tanacetum coccineum (assembly GCA_026074375.1). Taxonomy (NCBI): domain Eukaryota; kingdom Viridiplantae; phylum Streptophyta; class Magnoliopsida; order Asterales; family Asteraceae; genus Tanacetum; species Tanacetum coccineum. Next base: position 24,711 of record BQNB010037715.1, on the reverse strand, counting down.
ATATTGAAAGCATCATTGCATCTAAGCTAGATGTTAATCCTTGAGGTTGGAATGAAATTTTACTTGGGAATTTAAGGAATAAAACAAACGACCTTGGAATAAATGTTTATTAAAATAAACATATGCGGAAATTAAGTCCAACACAATGCAATACATCCTTGAAGCAAGTCTTAAATGATATATTTCACTTGAGATAATTTGTACATGGGTGGAAACCTTGTGTTTTAACTAAGGATTCATCATGTATATATTATATTGTGTATGAGACTGGTTGTTAATTTTGCACGAGAGCAAAATGAGCTAACACAAACAGTATCTAATTGAGAGTGATTTAGATGACGTATTGTGACACCCTAGGCAAATCCCACATCGGTTGTGGCCTGGAGTGATGCTGGGTTTATAAGATAACATTCGCCTTACAATGACACAACGCGTTTTGTGGTCTACTACGAGTGGGGTTCCTATGAACTGGCACTTAAGCGTGCTCATGTGAAAGTAGTACTGGCTTGGGTGACCTGCCGGGAAGTCTTCACATGAGGCCACAAAGCAAAGTCATGAGCCTGCGGGCAAAGCGTACAATATTATGGTCGGCGGGCCTAAACCCAAACCAAATGCACCATAAGTCTTGAAATTAAATACAAGAGCATCTTTTGAAAATCTCATGCATGTGTGCATGAAAGTGACACATGAGAGAGTCCTTTTCTTGCACATTTTCTCAAGTTAGAAAAGATCACGTGATACTTACACATTTTGACTTCATTTGACCAACTCAAGACTAACTTATGCATCTAATATGAACCATGATCCAAAAATAACTAGTATCATGCATATCTGTTTTATTAGTATTTGGATAATTGGGATTGTAAGACAATATTTACTTTCTGATGAATAAAGATAACTTGGTAATAGGTTCTTCATTCATTACAAAAAGTGTTTATCCTAATTTGTATGTTTAATCCATGATGATTTCTTATCATTCTAAATTTCCATTATCGGTTTATACAATATGGGAATATTTGTTATGTAAGAGCAAATATGAGTGTTTGGTTTATTCCGTGATATTATAAGATGTGTTCCCACCAAACTCATATGTATTCACAAGGGGATGCATATTGGATAACCCCAACCTTCGATCATTACTTTTGATCCATGTCATGATAAAAAGTCAAAAATGTTTAATAAAATCGTCCTTATACTTTAGATGCCAGCAAGTTCTGCATGTGTGGATTATCATTTTGGTGATTATAGCCAAACGCTGTCCTGAAATTAATGTAGTAAAAAGCTATTTTCCGAGTGTATGTGAAGCCACATCCCACAACACTTGTAGTCAAAATGATTTGTTCCTGCACTTGAAATGTGCAGAAAGAAATACATTGGTGCCCTCTCCAGATTTAATCAGATAATTGTATGGCCATACCCAAAGGGTAATCTAAGATGATTCTTGATTACATTTGGTATATCTGAATTATTTCTATAACGAGAAACATAATTTAAACTATATGGAATAGCCAGGAACCATACCATGTTTAAACGGTATCTGTAATAAAGGATGATTATAATGCAAGAAATTTATAACCATTAAATAGCAGAGATGATTTTTTGAAACTCTTATCTCATAATATTCCTAATGAAAAAATAATTGTGTGGGTTGCTAGACTTTGCCAATTATAGATATAAGTGTTAAATGCTACTCCAACTCCCAAGTGGGAGCTGTTGGATATTGGTAGTCGGATTACATTTATATATTACGAATATGTGAGCCTATTGGGGGCACACACGTTAATGTACACGTAGAACACGTTTTATACTTCACATTAATATAAACCAAGGACTAGAATGAACAAAACCCAAACCCCAAGGACTCCCCAAGGTGGCCGGTTCTTATGAGGGATAATGAGAAGGTTTTTGTGTGCTACAAGGACAAGGAAAAGGCTTGTGATAATTGTAGGACTTTTGGTCTTCTATAACTATCACAACTAGGGTATCATGCTTATAAATACTCCTCATCCTTATTCATTCCATGTGCCTAACTCTCTCATAAAACCTTCAACAGAAAATCGTTTCGTGTTCTTTCTTTTGTTTCCAGCCGAATTCCATAATACCCATCAAGGGTTTGCTTGGTTTTGATTTTCGGTACAATTAGGGGGTTTTTGAATCCCTAATTCGGTTCTTGTTTTTTTCGGTTTACTAATTCAAGTGGTTTGCTTGTAATCGGATATTATACAAAGGTTTGTTCGTTAATTGTTGAAGTTCAAGTCTAGCAAGATTACGTGTTTTGGTGACGTGTGACTGTGTGAGCAACCGTAGAGAGGCAATTTTTACTTTAATTGTTTGATTCGTTTTCTTGAAACAAATTATCAAAGAGGTACCTTTCTTATACGTTCTTGTTTAAAAGTGTAACCATATGCTATTACTAGATCCAAATCCGCTGCGTACTCGTAGTTATTTGATTACCTAGATGTTAAATCCCAACAAAAGCACCATCTTTACATATGAATTGCTTTCTCTGAGTGACAAGGTAAATTTTATGATATAAGCCGCTGTATAATTACTCATGCATCAGATAAAACTAAATTTTGGTACCTTAATTAGACTACAATTCTGGCTGCTACCATCCCAGCAGCCAAAGCATGTCCAAGTAACACATGCAGTCAAACACATATATATTTTGCCATAAATACAAGTTAGCAGTTATATTTGATCTTAATCCTAACTATATATGACCGATATAAGATGGCTTTTGTTCATCTTAATTCATACTTAGGATAATCCTTATACTTAACTAGAAAAAGGAAAGGCAATATATACAATTGAGAAACATGTGTTTTGAAAAAAAACAAAGGGTGAAATAAAAGAAGCTAAACTCAGTAGAACATGGATAAAAGGAAAAGAAGATAATTCTTGCAAAGGAACAAGCTAGTGTCTAAGAGAAGATTTTATATTGACAGTGTGATTCAGGATTGTAGAAGTATAGTTTTACTTTTCATTTTTCATTTTGTAAATATAGCAATAGTTCAGGGTTCATTTTGCAACATTTTGAAAGTTAGTTAGAAACAGTTATTAGGCGTGTCTCTTTTCCTTTAAATACTTTGTAATCTCCCTCATTTGAGCTTAATGAAAAGTGTGATAATTCCACATTTCTTTCCGCATTACTAATTTCTATAAGGATTTTTACTACGGTAGCTATTAAAAAGTTAAAAAAAATTGGCACCTTAATGTGCATGCGTTTAAATCTTTGCCAACTTAAGACGATTGATTGTTTCTAATCTTGGTGTCGCACATTCTTACTATTTAGAATGATCTTGCTACGTGAAGCTTTCATGGTAAATACGAGTAATTAATAACATTTCATGTATATGAATATATGATCAGGTTAGACTCAAAATCTTGATATCTCAAAACTAATCAAGTAATTTATGTTCTATATCGACATCTAACACGAATCACTTTTTAAATCTTTCATGATCATAACTCACAAGCACATCTTTTGGAAAAGTAATAATATCGTAACCTACTATACGTTTAAACTATTTCTCGCCTTTGGATTCATAAAAGAAGTCGCGGGTGTATTGCTAATTAGAATGATTGAATGTTAAACCTTTGGTGTTAGGTTCTCTTTTTTTTGTAAAGGGTTCCCTGGTAAATTTTCATTACGCCAAAAAACATTGAAGTACAAAGGATGAGGTGAGTCCCAACATCTCCTCCGTTACATGGCAAAACTACTTTCTAAAAGAAGGTACACAAAAACAATGACTAAACAAAGAAACATAAAATTATTCTTCTTGGCGACCTCGAACACGGATATTCAGATTATCACATATAGCTTGAAGCTCATGAGAAAGATCTTGACCTTCGTACATATCATCATCGTATGAGTCATCATCATAGTCACCATTACCATAGAGAAAACAATCCTCCTTTGGTCTAGAAAACCTTTGAGTGCCAAAACCACATTTCCATAAGCAAAGAATCCAAGCCATACATTATCAACTGGTCGCAGGACCTCATCTCACATCACTCTCTCCCGGAAACTCACCTTCTTTTGAGGTCCTCTTTGTTACAACTGCTTTTGTTTTGGCTCTTAGCCTTTGGTGTGGTAATTTTTGGTTGGCGTTTGTCTAGCTCTAGCCGGCCATTTGGTTTTCTTATAAGATTTCGTTGTAACAAAAACAAATATGTTAGTAGAACAATTGACGAAACAATATATGTTAGTCCGTCCAAATATGAAATACCCCTAATAATGTTAGTCCATATTTATGTATATCCTGAATGGTATTCTGCAACAAAACTGACCAACAAAGCTTGTCCCACAAGGTACTGTCTTCCACTTATTAACAGGGAAATAATGATTTAAAACTGCAAAAAAAAGAGACGATTATATCATGTAATGTTTGGTGCGAGGAATAATTGGAAAAGACCGAGTGCGTTAGAAGAAGAAGACACGATTGCATTAGGGATTTAAAATCCAGAGGTTACTACATGTGTTAGAGTGTGTTCAAAAGGACATCTGGCATATGTGTGTTAGACGACTAGGTTATTCGCCAGCCCGTGTGTGGGCTTGTGGTCCATTAGATTTAGGGTTTGGTGTTGCTTATTATTGAAGCTATCTATTTATTATAAATAGATATCTATATATCACATATGTAATTCATATCAAATCAATAATAATTCTCCTATTTGTCATGTATATGGTATTAGAGCTCAGGTAAACCCACCACCAAAAATTTCCTATCCTCTAGTCATCGGGTACTAGCCGATGATCCGGAGGGATCCCCGTTGATTTATTTTCGCTTTATTGTTTTTGTTTAATTAGTTTTTTTTCTTTTTCATACCAAACTCATAAACTTTATCCCACAAAACCCTAGCCGTCAAAAATAAACCCTCTAGTATGGTTAGAGTCCAATCAATAAATTTTTCTTTTATACACAAAAAAAATTATCGTTGGGATTATTGTTGTCGGGGGACACTAGAATGAAAAAAAATAGCGCTCCTACTTAAGGCAAAGTAAGCCATGACGTATAAAAAAGTCACAAAAAAGGAGGAAGTCGTCAAGCAATAAACAACTTTGTCGTTGAATACAACCTTGCCTCCATCCAAACAAACAATAAAGAAGATGAAGAAAAGAAAGAAGAATCGGCTTTCAACATTCATCTCAGTTTTCCGTCCGGAAGACTCCAGTCAAACTGCGGGGGATTGAGTTAGTCGACTAGGTAATTTATGGCCCAAGCCTGAAGTGTGGTCTTATGATCCATGTAGGTTAAGTTGGTGTTTGCTTATTATTGAAGCTATGTATTTATTATAAATAGATATGCTATATCACATATGTACCTCATTCAATCAATAAAACCATTTTGGTATTCTACAATGTGTAGACATATGTAGTACACATTTGAGAAAGTTGTTTGAATCAAGGCTATCAATATCGCGAGTGAACTTGTACGATCTTAACGTGTATATTAGCTAAGATTGAGATAAGATCGCATTTATCGGTGGGATCGTATGTAAGATCGTGAGATCACACGTAAATTCGTAAGATCGTCACGCGATCTCGAGTTACCCTATTTCTATTTTTCTATTTTTTTCTATCTTTTGTTTGCGTCCATCTCACTTGCTTAAGTCAAAAAACAAATGAGCTTTACTAATTCTAATAAGTCAATCAATGACGTTTCAATTTTCTAACTTGAATATAGTTAACTATGAATGTTTTGTTCTGCTTATATGTTAGTATCTTGATGTTGTGATTTATGTTTATAAGCTTCATAAAGCCCTAATTACTAGCATATCTTGACAGACTTATGGTTTATATTAGTTTATCATATCATAATAAACTTATATAAGTTTATAAATCTCAAAATAAGCGGGAAAATTAAAGCTTATGAAATATAAGCCGAAATCAAAATAATGTGAAAAAATATGTTTTACTTTTACTTTCAACTTAAAAGCGATCAGACAAGCCTTGTTTTGAAATTTATTAGTTACCTTTGTTTTCGTGACATATGTATGTTGTACCCATGATATTTTTTACGGTGCTTTGCAACGTAAGTTAAAATTTATATGCTTAAATTTAAGGGATGGAACCTAGCGTGTTGATGCACATATTGCAAAAAGTTATAAGCAAAATGATTATTTTTAGAACGACAGTTTTTTTCACAATCTATACCACATATCTAACAATATATTACACATGATTTCAGCGGGGCTTGAACCCACGACCTCTAGGTTGGTGGAAAACTCATATATCCAAAGATACCTTTGCTGACTAACTAAACTAACCCAGCTTTTAAACTAAATATGTCTTGGCCTTACAATAACTAATAATTATGTATTAACCACTAAAGATATATGTACTTGAGTTATGCAAAATCCTCACAAAACGAGCAAAACTTTCTCTCGATAAATAACAATTCAACACAGTCCAGACAAATAACAAACGCAAATCCAAGTCATAAACATTCCCGTCGCAACGTGCGGGCACCGAAAACCTCGTTTGAGTATGGTGTCGCCATGGCTCCAGCCTAAAAACCCCTCGCGGCAACGATACCGACCCAGTGCGCCAAAGGCCCCGCAGCTGACATTCCAGGCCCCACGCCAAGGATTTTTGTTTATTTTTTAATTCGACCGTTATAAAACTTTAAGGGGGAAAAGTAGTTGTTTTTTTATTTACTCCCCAAAATTTCAAATTTGTACCCTCTAAAAATCGTATAAATACCTCCTTATTCTACCATATTTTACACACTCTTCTAATATAATTCATAATACAATGTTTTCTACTTCACTTGATACTTTCTCACCAAAATGAATCTCAACACACCAACAATGGATAACCCGGTATGTTCAACGAACCCCCAAAACCAAATTTAAGGCTCGTCTAATCCCAACACGACTTTATCCGCACATTTCATCTCCTCCACTCAACTTTCATACACACAAATGCCTACCCACTATGCTAACTATAACCCGTATGTTAATCCCGATCAACAAGTTGCATTTCAACAATGGCAACGTCAACAACAATTCCAACATACCAAAATTTCTCAACAACATCACCAAGCCGCTTCTTCCCAACAACAATCTGACCAACAATCCAAACAACACCAATAACTACAGGTAGAAGAAGCTGACACGACCCCGACGTCGACCAAATCAAAGGGAAAACATTTCAATAAAATGTCTAAGGTATCCTGTGAAACGAGAGCCGAAGGAGCCGGTTCTCGCAACTTATGGACCCAAGACGAGGAGTTACTTTTGACGAATGTTATATACAAATATCTGAGGATCCAAACGTTGGTTCGGAACAAAAGAATGTAACATTTTGGTACAAAATTCTTGACCAATACAATGAACAAGCAAAAATTAACAAATTCCCTGTTCGTACCAAGTACATGTGTTAGGATCACATAAATGGACCCGAACAAAGAAGCTCGGTCACGTCGAAGATACAAGACAAAAGTCTAGCTCGTTTAAGCGTGTAATATTAATGTAATTGGGCATTTATTGAAAAAGCCCATCAAAGCCCAAAGGCCTCATTGTAAGGCTATATAAAGCCATTCTTTTCTTCATTTTTTAGGTGAGCTACTTCATTTTATTTTCATCTTTTAGGGATTGTAGCCACTATTATTTCTTTCAATCAAAAGTTCTTTAATGTTTAATCTCTTGTGCTATTGATCTTGTGTTTAATCTATGGAAGACCTAGTGGAATCCTAACAATTGGTATCATAGCCAAAAGTGATTGTTTGATTTTATTTTATTTTATTTGTTTTGATCCAATTTAAAACAAAAAGTGGGGTGTTCGATGGTTTTTTTTTGTGTGTTATGTTTCGAAAAAGAAATAACAAAAAAAACCAAGTAGACATGGTTTTGTTTGTGTTTTGGAGGTATCGAAATAGATTAGAAAAATAAGCTAGAAGTGTTGCGATTTCCGTTAAGTCTTCATATTGCGTTTGAGCATATTCATTTGCGTTTGAGGATCTTCATGTTGCGTTTTGAGGATTTTCATGTTGCGTTTTGAGCTTACAGGTTGTCGAGAGAGATGAGTGAAGATTTCTATTGCGTTTTGAATAAAACGTTACGCTGGCAAAATTTTCTACACATTGCGTTTTGACCCAAGTTTCGTTGCGTTTTGACAAGAAAAGTCCATTGCTTTCATTGCGTTTTGAGAAAACTTTCATTGCGTTTTGAGCAAAATTTTCATTGCGTTTTGAGAAAACTTTCATTGCGTTTTGAGAAAAATTTCATTGCGTTTTTGAGGAAGTTATCGTTGGGGGAGCTGAATTCACTCACTAGCGTTATTTGACAACAAGTATCAGTGCGTTTTGTCTGCGCGCAAAGTTCATGCGTTTTTGATCCAGCTAAGTGCGTTTTTTTGCTTGATTTGCCGCAAAAAATAATTTTTGTGTCGGATTGTTCCGAAATTTTTATACCAGCTCGGAAACGGCCCAACGGTCAAGACTCTTCCTCTTTGAGCGAGAGCCCTGTCATTTTTAAGCCATTCGGAGTCATTTAGGCCCTCAAAACAGCATTTTACTGTTTCAAATTTACCCGAAAATCATAAACTTCAAACCAAATCACCAATCAACCAATCACTTAAGATCAGATCATTCATAAACAACGTTATTCAATGGCAACCAATGAAGAAACAAATAGCAAACAAAAGCTGTGTACGATGACAACGTAAAGCCACACTAGAGTTGTTGAAATTGACTATGGAATCTTGAAGATTCGTATACACAGGTACATTCGAGGCAAACCCAATGGCAAGCTGATATGGAAATCTATCCAGAATGGACCTACACCTCACCCTATGATCACTGATCCTCCAACTACTGATTCTGCTGCTGTGCCTGCACCGAGGGAAAAACTTGATTCTGAATTCAGTGAAGAAGAAAACAAACTTGAGATGGCTGATACTCAAGCTGAATATTCTTAGTTCAAGTCTCTCCAAGACACAATCTTCAACAATCCTCAATCAACCAAGCACATGCAAAGGAAAATTGGTATAATGTGGAGATGCTTATGCAACAGGATCATGTAAGGACTAATCAACAAAGGAAGTAAGAATCTGTTTGATGATAGAACGCTTTCGTGCTATTGGTAGAACGAATCCACCATGACTAACTTTGTTGCGTTCCACAAGCTTGTGAATGACATGAAGATTACTCAGCTCAACATTCCAACTCATCAGATGAACACCAAGTTTGTCAACAACCTTCCGGCCTATTGGGGAAAGTATGTGACTAATGTCAAACAGAACATGGATATCTCAACCACACCTTAGATGTTCAGAAATCTATACACAAAAATCCTGGGGAATGGGGGGAGGTTGGTACTCAAATCAAAGCCTATGAGCCTCAAGCCAACAATACTCTCAAGAAACAAATGAGCAGTCTACAAGTATTGTTGATCCACTGCCAAATGTTGCATCACAACCAAACATCTCACCCTCAACTCATAGTCCTTCAACCTACTACTCAGTCTCCTAAAAAAAATAAAAAAAAAAAGATGATGCTTTGAATGGCCACATATGACACAGATTGCTAGTCCCTAAGTGTTTCCAAAAGCAATTTCGCACCCCACCAACAACTAGCTCCCCGGACTTCCTCCAACACAAGGAACATCATGCTACAACGTGCATGAATGGTCAGATTGTTACTGAACCATTCAGATAGGAAGGCTCCTGGTAATAATGGTAATACAGGTACTCGAGGCAAGAAGGTGATATGTTTACAACTATGCAATGAGAAGGACCTGTATTAGCAGTTGTACAGAACCCAGAGAAGATGTGGACTCTCAGTACTTTAAAGATAAAGCGTTACTGATGGAAGCTAAAGAAAAGGAAGTGTGATAGATTCGAAGCTGAAGCATTCCCGCTGATGTAGAATGCACCGCGCAACCTTATGATCAACCTCTGGCACTGACTACAACAAACATGTTTCAAGCCAATCATGAGGATGCGTATGACTCAGACGTGGATGAAGGCCCCAATGCTGCTGTCGCTTTCATGGCCAACTTGTCATCCACTAGTGCAACCAACAATCCAGTCAATGAGGTACACTCCAATGACAATCAAATCTTTGATAATGTGGATTATCAGATTCAGGAGATGCACCAGGAAGAACATTTAGACTCCGATGCTGAGACTGAGATTGATGACAATACGATCCCGTATCATCAGTATCTTTGAGACCGAAGCCCCAAGCATGTTTCCAACTGAGGTAATTCTGTCTGACAACATCGATAAGGTACAGAATGCCATCTTAACTTGACTTGCAAACCCAACAAGACGGACATGCTTAAGGTTAAACCAATAAAAATGTTTGGAAATAGAGACCTTAAAAAATAGCTTCTTCAAGCAACAAGAAATATGTCGTCAGATACCCACAAAAGTCAAACTTGATCTGAAAACAAAGTTAGACAGTAACAAGCCCTAGTTGATTCGCGTAATAAGCGTAACCTGAACTCAACTTGTGCAAGAATACTATTTGCTTAAAGTTCACTCCTTCAGGAAAAGAAAAATCAATTTGAATTATTACAATCTTAAAAGGAAAAGAGATTTTATCTAGAGAAAGAGAAACTTAGCAGAAGTTATCTAGATGAAATATGTTTGTATAAAAACTGCTAACAAAGTTGCAAGAGATAATGTTGCAAAGATTTAACATGCCAACCAAACTATCCCATGCTTTCAAATAAACCTAAAAAGGCAACCACTTGACTTGCACAAGTGACATTCTAGCACGCGTAACCCAGGTCTAGGTATATAATACCAAGCGGCTCAACCTGTTTTGTATGATGTGAGTAACCCTATTGCATCCCAATCATCACCCTGTGAGTATATGTGGATAGTGAAAGGTCTTAGTTTTCACCAAGTGTTAGCATGAAAAAAGATGCACGAAAACCAGGGGCATGTACGAGAACCAGCAAACGGTTTCTATGACAAGCTAAATGCCCTTATTGTTCATCCTCAGAAGGAACCTATCTGTGAGATCAGAGCGTATTGGCTCTCTTCCAACGAAATGCTAGTCAAGCTAGTAAATCAGCCACGCCTGCTACTTCTTTTTGTTACTAAAAAGTCGACCTGCCAAGTCAAGTCGAGCCATCTTCGAAAAGTTAATGCTGTTATTTCCTCAACTTGAAGGTATCATAAAAGGCAAAGAAACAACACAAAAACCAGACTATGTTTCTGATTGTGTTTTGATTATGGCAAAACAGTTTGTTGAAACAACAACTGATACCGATTTTACGACCATTTCAAAACCATACCCAAACTGCTAATGATAACCATATTTCAAAGAGAAAAGAGAATTTGAACAAATTTTTTGATGAATTGGAAGGCGGAATATGAACACCCACATGTGTTCTTGATAACAAGAACCCTGCCCCTAGAGAAGAAAAATCTTTTAATCATAAAGAATGCTTAATTGCTGAGTATTTAGAAAAAGATAATCTCTCTATTGTGCTTACTTCCGATATTGTTTGTGCCCCCTCTAGTTTGAATTGCCATTCAAGCTCTAAGATCTCATGCGATAAGGGAACACACTTAAAGTTTTAGAACTTGAAGCTGAGATTATCAAAAACAGAAACAGCAAAATTTCCTGATCTGAGAACGTTTTGCATTTCTCCACGAAACAGAATTATGTTTAGTTTGACAACTTAAATTTCAGAACTATAAACATGCATAACACTTCTAGTGCCTACCAATGCAATTTTTGAAATTAACCAAGTTAAGACAACATCTTCAAGGGAAAGATGACCACTATCAGAATTGTATGATGCTCAGATCAACATCATGAAATTATAGAAGTAGGTTCCACTGATAGTAGTTTTGTATAAAAACAAGCGTTAGAAACTATGAAATAATTCAGTTGAAAGATACGATAACCCCGTCCTAGGATCAGCTAGATGGCCTTAAGGTAAAATCTGTGAGTCTAAAAAGACGGTATGTATGAACTGTCAAAGCGAATACTCACTCACGTACTCTGCGTACACTAGAAAAGCTCAGTGCCTTCACTCTGAAAATAACCACCTGAAAGCCCAAGTTAACTGGAAAAAACAAGTTAGTGAACCTATCAATTCTGAGACAAACTCTCCTAGAAGACCTAAAGGTGCTATTTGCCTTTTGCTCCTCACTCACTTCTGGAAAGTAACAACTTAGTGATCTAAGTATATTCCACCACCTAAACGTAGCTAACTGGGACAAAACTATAACCCCGTAACCTAAGAAGAAGCAAGTACCTTTTTTTACACCTACCTCCCAGACCTATCACAGTCAAACCCAACTCAAAAACCAAGTTGTGTCATCCTAATAAGCAAACAAAAACGTGTGTGATGCCTATGTCAACAAGGAGTAAACGCCCACATACTGGGAGCAAGAGCAAAATTGTGCCTTGAAGAGAGCCCCTCGGAATCATAGTTCTTTTTGCCGTGCTAAGAAGTGGCGAGAAGCGAGGAGAGTAGAAGCACAACCAAAGACTATTGTGAATAAAAGAATCATGTTGAATCTAATTTGCTTGATAAACATTCTGTTACTTTTTCATCTGTATCAAAAAGATGAACCATGTTTGTGCTTGGGCTTTGCATAGTAACACATTCTTTTTTTGGTTTTTGCTAATCATATATGATTGTTTGGTTATGTGTGATGATTTCTAGTGAATGTTAAATCCCCAAACAACAAAAACCCCCACCAGACTAAGCGTTTTAAACGCAAAAACACCCAAGAAAGAATGAAAAAACGCATTAAGAGAGTCCTGAAAACAAACACTGATTATCAAAATCCTGTTGCTAAATAATGAGCAAAGGCCTCAGTGGAAAAGGGGCCCACTGGCGCCCAGCATTTCTCCATTGTTTTAGAGTGTCCTTTAAAACACTAGTATAACTAGGATCATGGTAACGCTACTAACTTGAAATGTATGCCAATAAGAACTACAGCTACCCACCACTACCCTACCCACTACCAAACCCACTAACCGACTCAACCCCCATCTAGTTCTAAAAAGCCCCATAACTATGATCCTCTAGGTTTAATAGACCATAAAACTTAGTGAACGCAAGCAGGTTACCAAAGGGATCACAGTATTTTTAAATTGATAACTAAACCGGAAACACCCATCAGGGCATCCTAATCACACCGTCAATGTTTGTGTTATCTGCAGCAAGGTAGTTAAGACAAAATTTATATTCTTCTATGTAATTAGAATCTGATCCTTGAGGGAGTCTGATTTCCTGAGCCCGTCTGGAGCCCCCTCTGGTGTGAAGCCCACTCACCCCCCCGGGCCAGAAGCGTGGGCCCCGACTCGTCCTGGGCTGCCGCCATCAAGGACATATGACACCGTGATCTAGGCACGTCTTATCAACTTTGTAAAAAGATTCATTAAGGTACATGTGAGATTTGGCAACGATGAATATGCAGCAAAAGCAATCATTGGCTAATGGAGATTCATAAAACAGAAACTGGGTGACCACTATCATCAACACCTCATCCAGATCTATTATGATGAAGGTACCTCATTCACAAGCAGCAACCTATTCTCAGTAGACAGTTATGTTATGGAGGTTTCGAAGTTGCATACCTTCACACCAGCATTCATGTCACATCAACAAAAAAAATCCGCATCAAACCTAAAACGTAAATGGTGGGATCTACTGCAAAAAAAGTTCACATCAACTCAATGACAACCAGATCAGTACACCATCCTCACTGATGATATGAAGTCAAAAATGTTCATCCCAGCTTTCACCAGTTTGTCTTGCTTACCAAAGGCCTCTTCATTCAACGAAGTCATGGTTATGCATCGTCGGTTGAATCAATCTGAAATTTGTACTTTCTTCACGGGACTTTGAATGAATTTTTTTGGTTGAAAAAATCTAGATCAGGAGGTTTACCCATAATAGTCTGAAATAAGACAAAGAAGGACCATTTGTGTCCAACTTGTTCATCTAGTAAAAGCAAGAAAAGCATCACCATCCACTAAACTAGGGCGAGCGAAAACACCAATACAAGACGTCTTCATAACCACACCAACATACTTCTACACAAAACTCATTGAACCTCAAAGGATCTCTCGCAGAGCACCATGGAAACAAGAAAAGTATCAACGGAAGCAGAATGTATCTTTTGGTGATAACATGGGATGATATACCAAAGCCAGATTCTGGGTAAGGGATAACGATTTCATCTCCTGCAACAAACGGCGAATGAAACTCCTCAAGGTGATTGAAGAACGTTTATTCGTCGTGGAACCAACTCAACGAGGCGCCCTCTTAATAACAACAATGTCTCCTCATTATCAGCTACGTCAGAACAGATAATGGAAAACGTAGTTTTTTGTGAACAAGACTCTCGACGGATGGTTTGAGAGTGTTGGTATTTCTCATGAAACGAGCGTACCTCGGTCTCCACAACAGAACGGCGTTGTCGAAAGACGGAACCGGACTCTTATGGAAGCTGCTCGTTCTATGCTCATCTTTGCAAAAGCTCCACTGTTCCTATGGGCTGAAGCTGTAGCCACTGCGTGTTATACACTTAATCGATCTCTTGTACACACGCTTCATGGAAAGACCTATTATGAACTGCTGGAAGGTAAACGAAACTCCTAATCTACAATACTTCCGAGTATTTGGTGATCTCTGTGCTATCCACAATGACGTATGATGATGATGTTGGTAAACTCAAGGCGAAAGCAGATATAGGTATATTTGTTGGCTATGCACCCACCAAGAAGGCGTACCGAATCTACAACAAACGAACGCGCAAGATTCAGGAAACCGTTCATGTTGCCTTCGATGAACTTACCGAAGGATTGACGTCTGTTCAAACCAGTTCAGGCCTCGCACCTCAACAAATGACTTCTGTGCCAAACAGTACAGAACTCGAACTTACTGCTTTACAGTCAGGACGCAGCCGTTCTGCACTAGTAAAAGACCCAGAACCACCTAGTGTCCCTCCTACAAAGAAACAGGTAGACGATTTGTTTCAATGGTTTGATGATGATGAGGTTGTTCCGATACCTCCGGTTGTTCCGATAACTCCGGTTAATGTTCCTGCTGCCCCGGCACCCGAGAATGCCAATGGTTCACCTTCCACAACAGTTATCTCAGAAGGCGCTCCTGCAGTTACTGAAAGCCTCTTGCCTCATCAAATACCTCTACCAGACACTAGTGATTCTGATGTTGAAACACTGTTCGATCATGTTGACAGTAATGTGTTTGACACCTATAATGCTCCTGAAACCGATTCAGAAGCATCTTCTTCCAACTCTGTCAATATCGATGTTACTCCCAACAACCAATTACCTCACGTGCAAAAGTGGACTCAAGCACATCCGCTTGAAAACATTATTGGGGATAAAGATCGACCTGTCTCTACCAGGAAACAGCTAGAAACCGACGCGATGTGGTGTTTCTTCAATGAATTCTTAACTCATGTTGAACCAAAGACTTACAAGCAAGCCTTAGAGCACTCGTGCTGGATTGAGGCTATGCAGGAAGAAATTCATGAGTTTGAACGTCTAGATGTATGGATACTTGTACCCTGTCCAGATAATATTCTTATCATCCCGCTCAAATGGATTTTCAAAATTAAGTTGGATGAATATGGAGACGTCTTGAAGAACAAAGCTCGGTTAGTGGCGAAAGGATATCGTCAGGAAGCTGGTATTGATTTTGAGGAATCATTTGCTCCGGTTGCTAGATTAGAAGCGATCAGACTCTTCATTGCTCACGCAGCAAGTATGAACATGGTCATCTTCCAGATGGACGTGAAAACCGCCTTCCTCAATGGCGAACTGAATGAAGTTGTCTATGTTAGTCAACCTGAAGGATTTGTAAATCCAGATCATCCATCGCACGTGTACAGATTGAAGAAGCTCATTTGTGGTGTGAGCAACATTGGAATAGTTCTTCAAGAAGCTCATTTGTGGTGTGAGACTAAAGGATTTGTAAATCCAGAAGAAGATACATCATCAAAGCTTTCTAGATTCCAACAGATATGAGCATGTGAGACTAAAGTTCAACGTATGGCTAAGTCAAAGCGAAAAAAGATCACAAAGTAATTCAGAGAAGTAAAGCTTAAACAAGTCAAAGATCAAGATCAAGATCAAGTCCTAATCCGCCTAATCATACGTACTCATACAATCAAACTAAGTCAATCAATGTTTTTAGAAAAGCTTCAAATTGTAACATGGATTCTTTAAAGCGAGATTTTTCTGTTTCTAATAATTCGAAAGTTAAAATGCCAAAGAAGCATGAATGAAGTATGAATGCAAAAATGCATGAATATTGAAATTTTGCCAATGAAGCATACATTTGATTATATGGAACAAGTAAAAGATGTGTCGTGATATCCCACTCCGCTAACCACGAGGTGGGGGTTCAAACTAAGACACTTATCCTTAGCCATATTAGGAAGAAGGTGTTGTTGTGATTTCCCACTACGCTAGCAACGGGGTGGGTTTTCAAACTAAGAACATCGGTCGTTGGTTGTGATATCCTACTAGGGAGCGAGGCCTAGGTAGGTGTTCAAACTAAGCAACGCATTCCTAGCTTTAAGAACTTATGATTATAATGATGAAGATGTTGCAAAAAGTTCTACAGTTAAAATCTCGTTCTTTAAAATCAAGTTACAAGGTCCTAATAAGTTGTTGCTTTGAGTCATGATTCATCTTGAATCACGACTATGGAAATAAGTTGATCTATGGTTGAGTTGAAATGAGTACACACATTTAAACCATACACTCATGTTGGGAGTTAAAAGTTCACAAGTCATAAGTATGAGTGCTTAGCATTTAGACTTATATTGACAAATGATCTTGTTTAATT
This sequence comes from Tanacetum coccineum, assembly GCA_026074375.1. Lineage (NCBI taxonomy): Eukaryota > Viridiplantae > Streptophyta > Magnoliopsida > Asterales > Asteraceae > Tanacetum > Tanacetum coccineum. The sequence continues at coordinate 7,902 of BQNB010037715.1, read as the reverse complement.
GCTTGGTTTGGAACTAGTGAAAAATCGGGGACGATGAATTTATCCGACAGGACATCCGTAGATTACTCTATGGGCGTTTCTCATTCTATGATCCCAATGTTGATAAAATAAAGGAAGTCAAACAGGTAGTCAAGAAAAGAAAAAGAAAAATCCAAAAATATTAGGGATAGTTAGTGTACAAATAAAAAGTGGTGAAAACGGGACTTGTCGAAGCTATTAATTCTTTAGTTCCCCTTGACGAACACTTAGCTACTTTTCGAGGTTATTAGTCAAGGGGGATCGAGATTCTTAGTTTTCATAAATATTTACTTCATAACATTGCGTGAGGACACGGCAATACCTTAGTATGGGGGATTTTGGTATGTGCTTAATTACACATACCTTTTTCCATTAAAAACGGACTAAAATGACCAAAAACAGACAAAAACTGCCAAATATATGTTTGTTTTGCATTTGTATTTTGCAGGAAACGGATATCCAGAAAAGGACGAAAAACAAAGCCAAAAACGACAAAACTGGGCACGGGATGGAAAGTGTGAAAAGACGAAGCCAAATCGAAGCCAAAAAGTCAGGCTTAAAAAGTCAACAGAAAGTTAACCCCGTGAAGCTGAATCAGGAAAATATAACTTGAGGGGGCAAAACTGCCAAACCCCTCAAGTTATATTAACCAAGGACTTCCTATGTAATCAACATATATGAGTTGGAGGGCTTAACCTGCCAACTTCTCAAAGATGTACTCCACAAGGACTGAATCCGCAACATACAAACATATACTGGAAGACCAAATTTGACAAAGTCCCAAACCTTTTCCCACTACTTGGACATAAAATGTAATCATACCATAAGAGTTGAGGGGTTCTTTTTGTACAAATCCCAAACCTTCATCCCTGTATCCCCTTTTGATAAACCCAGATTCCCACCATAACCAAAACCCACACTCGTGACTTTCTTTCTCCCCTTTTACCTGCAATACCAAACTACACAATGGATTAAACCATTCCCCCCTCTCCACTGAAAACCCTTATTGCCACCTTGGCAATCCATGTCTACAAATGGGCGCCAAAACAAAATGAAGGGCTCGGATGAAAGGTTTGGGTACCAAGGCAAAAAGGGAGGGCCAGGATTGAAGCTTTGAAGCCTCTCAGCAAACTAGCTCAACAAACACAAGAAACACAAGATTAGCTGGTTATAAAAAGAAAAAGAAGACAGAGAAGTAAAAAAAGTATCTAGTGTAGTTTTTAGTATAATTTTACTTTAAAGAATGTCTTAGTTAATTTTATTGCCTTTACATTATTGTTCTTTCAAGCTCTGTACTCATATTTCAAAGATTAATGCAGTTTAAAATTTATCCAGTTATCTACACTTCTGTCTTTTAAGCTTCATAATCTTAAGTTTCCTTATGTTTACTAGCAATTCCATAAGCTCTAATAAGCCATTGCAATCTGTTTTATTGTTTTGAAAATTTCTCAAAATAAGTTTTAGCAAAGGTACTGTTGCATCAAGAAGTATTTGGAATCTCAGCTTATTGGATGAATAAGCAAATTGGGATGGCTTATTGGGTTTTAGTGCTTAAAGGTTAAGCTATAGGTGTTTTTCATAAGGTGTTATAGCTGTTAAGCTCTTGCAAAAGCTTGAACCCTTGTAAGATTTTCTTTTTCCATTTTTAGTTCAATTTATGCAATTTACTGTTCCATAGCTTAAATTGCTTATTTATGTTCAAGCTCTGCTTATTTATGCTTATTGTGTCTTATATGTGCTTATTGATTCTTGTTTGATGTTTTTCTAAGTCTGTTGTCACTTATTTTCATATAACCAGTACTTAAGGGGTGTTTGGGTTAATACCCAAATTGGGTCAAATTGGGTATTTTATGCCTTTGGGTCACTAAGTCTGCCTCAACTAGCTGAATTATAGCATAAGAATTAGCTTTGATAAGTTTTTATAGTAAAAATCTCAATATGTAAGTTTGGGTAGTCATGATTTAAACCCCGGCTTTTGTAAGACAGCTTATTTGGAGTGATCTTGAGCCTTATGTGCACTTAGGTTAATATTCACACTTTTTTTAAGTCCTTAATGGCAGTAGGACTATAAAAGTTTAAGTTGTTTATTGGAATTTCCTCACACTAAATAAAAAGTTGTCTAAGGTTTTTTCAAAGTTTAATAGTCAAATTTCATAGGTAAATAGATAAGCTCTCATAATTATAGTTCTAATTTTTGTTCTATAAGCAGATTAGTAGTCCTTGCTTTATCTGTTAGAACTTATTTAGCTTTTAAAACCCTTTCCAAGCTTTAATCTTAGGCTAGCAAACCTCACTTGGTCTTTAAAACAAAACCAAATCAGCAGCTCTGAAAGATGCAGCGAAACCCCCCCCCTTTCTTTTATCTTTATTCATTATCCTAGCTATCCAAAATCCCTTAACTTTATTAGATAATTGTTAGTTTTTTTTATTTAGGTGGACATGCTCTAATCTTCAAATAAGCTCATTCCCTTGGAATCCAGTTGACAGCTTAAAATAAGCCATGAAAAGCCCCATTATGCTGTTTGGGCTAAAACCCCCCTGTACTGAGGTTGCTATTTTGAGCTTATTTGCTTATTTTTCTTATTGACTTTTTGTTTACAAGTATTTATTAGGTGTAATTAAGAACTTTTGTTTGCTTCTTTGAGAATGCATTGTGCTTATTAACCTTTTTCAAACCTAGCAGGTTTAAGTTCAAACCAACAGTTCTAACTAAAAAGTTAGAACTGTTGAGTTTTTAAGCCCATTTCTGGCTTAAATTGTGGTGCTTATTTGTTTTTAATTATTCTTACATGCTTATTGCCTGTCCCTTTTTTTGTGTTTGTGCTTATTTTCTTTTCTCTTAAGCTTAAACTGCCTTAAAAAGCCAAAAAGAAAAGCCCTTTTATGTCTTGTATTTAATAAGCATTTTGTCTGTTTTTTATTGGGCTCTCCCAGCTTATTCATTGAGTCTCATCAAAAAGTTTCAGTTTTAAAGATGCTTATTTATAAGTGTTCTTAAAGTTTGTGTAAAAAGTTTTCTAAAAAAAAAAAAAAAACTCTTAACAGGTTACTAGCATTATTTTTACTTTTATAATTCTATTTCTAAGCTTATTACTTGTGTCATTCATAAAGCATTTTTATAAAAGTTATTTTTTTAGCTTGTTCAAGCTTTTTGAAAAAGAAAATATGAAAAAAAAATAAGTTTGAATATGTTTTAGTAACGACCTAGTGACAGAAAATTGTGTTGCTAATGCTTTGGGAGGAAGGAGTACTTAGAATAGTGACATTTTAGTGACAGATTAGTGACAAAAAATAGTGTCGCTATTGCTTTGGGAGGAAGGAGACCTAGAATAGGGACACTTTAGTGACAGAAAAATGTGTCGCTAATGCTTTGGGAGGAAGGAGAACCTAGAATAGTGACAGTTTAGCAACTGTTTTGTAACAAATAAAGTGTCGCTATGATTTACTTGTTTTTATTTCTTTTATATTGGATTTAATTCTTAAAAATCATTTAAAAAAGTTTAAAAATACTAAAAAAATAGTTTTAATTCTTATTAAATCAGTTTTAAGTGTTTAGTTTATGATTTTTTTTATTTTGTATTTTTAGGATTTAATTTTGAAAATTTCGTTATTTAGACGCGTTTTTAAGTCCGCGTTTTTTTTAATTTTAATTTCGTAATTGCTTCCGTTTTTAGTTTAACTTGCCTATTATCTTTCCCTTGCCTTATTTATGTTTCCCGTAGATTTTTAAGTTTTCTCGTTGCCTTAATTTGTAATTTCCCGTAGGATTTAGAAAACCCAATCAAATCTTTGATTCATTCAAGCATCCAATTGTCATGCCGATAACGTAACCGTCAATTTCACGCCTCGTCGGGGAGAAACGACCCGGGTCCGGTTTTAAACTTTGTGGATAACGAAGTGAGAAACCGATACTTCCGGTTTACTATACTACTACTATTGATTATCCTCTTATATTTATATTTATATATATTTAGTTATATATTTATATACTTAAAAAAGGACCAATCAGTCAACCAGAAGGATTTGTAGATCCAGAGCATCCATCGCATGTGTACCGTCTCAAGAAAGCTCTCTATGGGCTTAAACAAGCACCACGTGCATGGTATGACAAGCTATCAGCGTTTCTACTCAAGTCAGGATTTACAAAAGGCGTGGTCGATCCTACACTCTTCACGAGAAAAGCAGGCAAACATCTTCTACTGGTACAAATATATGTAGATGATATTATCTTTGCCTCTACTAACCCCAAAGTCCTGAAATTAGAAAAATGCTTTGAAATGAACTCAAGCTTTCACGATGTCTATATGGTACAAATTTTCATTCTTGTTTAGGATTACAAGTTTCTCAAAATCCCATGAGGCATCTTTACAACCAATCCAAATAGCTCAGTTAAATCTTGAAAAAGTTTGGTTTTGACTCATGCACACCCATTGACACTCCAATGGCGGAGCGTCCCGACCTTGATGAAGATAAGGGAGGAAAGCTAATTGATCCTACACGATTTCGTGGTATGGTTGGCTCCCTTATGTATCTTAGTGCATCTAGACCTGACATAGTATTTGCTGTTTGTATGTGTGCACGATACCAAGCTAAGCCTACTGAAATGCACCTTACTGCTATAAAGCGGATCTTTCGATACCTTAAAGGAACCATTCACATGGGTCTGTGGTATCCGAAGGACTCCGGCTTTGAACTAAAAGCTTTTGCAGATGCTGACTATGCAGGATGTCATGACACACGGCGAAGTACTTCTGGTTCAGCTCAATTTCTTGGACATCGACTTGTCAGCTGGTCATCCAAAAAGCAGAAAAGTACCGCCATATCCACTACAGAAGCTGAATACATCGCCCTATCAGGATGCTGTGCTCAAATCCTCTGGATGCGTTCTCAACTTCGAGACTATGGATTTGCGTTTAACAAAATTCCGATGTATTGTGACAATCAAAGTTGTTTTATTGGACTATGCTGTAATAGTGTTCAACACTCGCGCTCCAAGCACATTGATATACGTCACCACTTTATCAAAGAGCAGGTTGAAAGGAAAGTTGTTGAGTTGTATTTCGTGGAGACAAAATACCAACTGGCTGACATTTTTACGAAGGCATTACCGAGAGAGCGCTTCGCAACACTACTCCCACTGCTTGGAGTTAAACAAATGTCACCAGAGACTCTGAAGGAACTACAGGATGAGTCTGTCTCCGGGTAACCAAGTGTTTCACATTGTATCATGTATATTATATTAAAAAAAAAAAAATTTTTTAGATAAATGGCTTGCAGTTACTTCAGACTGTAACCCGGTTTTATCCTAGGAGTATATAGTGTACTCTTTTTAGTGCATTATTTCCTTTACGGACAATGAAGTTGTCTAGCCCCGAACCATTTTTCTCATAGAACAACTGTTTTATCAAACATAAACGGGTTAACCAATCAAACATTGACACGGGTCAATTGTTTTGAGGGGGAGAAGTCAGTATACTAACATTTGATGAGGTCAAAAGGACGTATGTTGGCTGATTCATTTCTAACATATTGACACGACAACGCTTACAAGTTCAAGACAGATTGCAGTATCATTCCTGTCTGGGTATTCTAAAGGTCTTGTTTCAATTGGCTCACGATGAATTTGTGCTATTTCACCTCACCTCATACTTTAGGGTGAAATTGATACTTTTTAAGTCATTCTAGATCAAAACATTCACAAGTTCATACATTTGATCGGGGATAAAATGAGACATAAACAGTAAAACGATAATAATGATTCGATTGATTCTAAAATGCTAAGTCCTATCTATGCAGTGCAAACATCTCACGATTAACGACGCACATGTTTAGGGGGGAGCATTAAGTGTTAAAATGATCAAAAATGTCAAAGGTACCAAAAGTTTAGTGTTAAACCACCGTATCTTTGATAAATGACAAGAATCTTTTGTTCATGTATCGTGCAAGAGATCTTATGGAATGCTGAGGAAAGAGATGTTGAGCCACCATGGTATTCTATGAATGCTCATGCCTGTCTTCGGACTAGCCCCACTAGTGAAGTGGATTTCCATAAATGTACTTGTACAAGTTTGGATTTCCCAAGGCACTTCATATCTTTCGGGATATATTTCAAAACATCATCAGAAGCATTCTGATTTAAACTTTCGTTTGTGCCCCAAACAAATTTTATAAGCACATCGAATGTTTTTCAAATCATTTTTTGCCACAGGCCTTCTACGGTACTTAATTGTATTAAGAAGTAAAACGCTGAAAAAGGAATTGTACGGTATAGTCAGCAGATAGTAACTGTACTGACTCACTCTTTACCATTCTATTAGTAGAAATACTTATAGTGTGTTAGTCTTCGACAACTTCTAGAGAACGGCGAACATTAGAGAATACTGATACTTAGGTATTAGAGGAACAGCATGTCACGTCCGGAAACTTGTCAAGAAGAGTTCTTAAATGAAATCTTTCTGATCACATGTGGCAGTATTCATACAGTATAATCATTGATCCTCACGGAATCAGAGGTTAATGTAACCGACCAGATTGAGTATCGTCTATACTCGGTCCCTTCAAAATACAAAACCTTTGTGTGTTCACAAAATGTTTTTCTAGAACACATTAAGTGGATTTTACATAACAAAATGTTTTTGTTGGTGACTAAATTGTTCTATCATGGCGAATGACGACTCAAAGTAACCGATGCAAGACATGTGCTCATATCCATACCACAGTATCTGAAGTAATCAAGAAAGCTTACATTCAAAGCTTCCGCACAATCTCTGAAAATCAATGTCTTCTTCTTCAAATGCTAAAAAACTTATGGAAATAGAATAAGTAAACATCTGCAAAGCTTTCCCAGATTCCAACAGATATGGAGCATGTGAATACTATAGATCAAGCGTATGGCAAAGTCAAAGTGGAAGATATCACAAGTAATTTTAGAGAAGTAAGCTTTAAAACCAAGTCCAAAGATCAAGATCAAGTCATCACATAAAGTTCTCAAGATCATGATCAAGGTGTTAACGTTTGAATTACCAAAGCACAACAAGTGAAGTACCCCATCAACAATGAGCTAAAGAGACAGTAAGCGTCAAACAACTTCTCATGACCTCATCTAGGGGGAGATTGTTAGGATCACATAAATGGACCCAAACAAAGAAGCTTCGGTCACTCGAAGATACAAGACAAAAGTCTAGCTCGAAAGTCAATGTTAATTAATGTTTATTATGTATACGGGCCAAGATGTAAAAAGCCCAAAAAGAAAGCCCTCAAAGGCAAATCCTTATTAGTATAAATACACCTAGTTTAGTCAAAAATTAGGTTAGCTTCTCCATTATTATTTTCCATCTTAAGGGTTTGTAGCCTCTCTTTGTTTCTTTTAATAAAAAGTTCTTAATGTTTAATCTTTGGTGCCATTGATCTTGTCCTTCACAAAAAACGTTTGATCGAACGAGCGACTTTAAAGATTGATCGAACGAGTGGAATATTGCAAGGATCGAACGAGTTCAAGACGTTTCGATCGAACGAGTGGAAAACAAAGCCTATCGAACTAAACGTTCGAACAAGACGATCGAACGAGGGGTTCGAACGAAGTGATCGAACGAAGTGATCGAACGAAGGGATCGAACGAGGGGTTCGAACGAGTGGAAAACAAGGACGATCGAACGAGTGGAAATCAAGGACGATCGAACGAGTGGAGTTCTAAGGGATCGAACGAGATACGATCGAACGAGTGGAGTTCTAGACGATCGAACGAGTGGAGACTTAGACGATCGAACTAGACGATCGAACGAGTGGATCGATCGAACAAGCAAAAAAAAAAAAAAAAAAAAAATTTGTGTCGGATTGTTCCGAAATTTTTATACCAACTCGAAAACGGCCCAACGGTCAAGACTC